>JAQGBX010000893.1:0-29345 GCA_034698745.1 Megaphyllum sjaelandicum
ATGTGAGGCCAAAATGACAAATGTCAACCGGATATTGGGAACCATCCGGTGCTCGAGAATTCCGTCGCCATTTGAACTTTGCAAAATTAAAATCGTGTCTGTAATTAATAAGCGTTGGATGACTATCAGAACAGCTAATGACAATCTAATGAATTCGTACCCCAGAAACCCAAATACCCACTTTGGTATATGTAATGTGTTGGCTGAATGTTTCAGCACATTTACGATACAGATTTCGCTGATGGAAATGACAGGCATCAACTTACAGGAAATGTAAGTTTGACTGAAATGTTCCATAAGTGCATGGAGACAGTCAAAATTAATTCTGAGGCGTTTTTAACAATTTCATTCTTGTTACAAAAACCGCTTTAGAAGGACATTCGAGGTGAAGAATAAAATGCAGCGAAAGCCGGTTAATTCGATCAATTATACACTCTGAAAACTTATTTCCTTTCCACCCCCCACCCCCACCCCCCCCTTCCCCTATGCTGTCCTGTATTAAAAAACTCGCATAATTCGATCATTTTCCTCCATAACGCAAACGCACGAACAAGTTTGAACAGCTTTCATAACAAGCACAGACACGTTTGGACAACATACAGTACATGGGCGTGCTTCTAAGCATTTAATGCATCAGCGGCTAAACTGACCAGGGTTATCTGCGTATTCTAGAAACTTGTAGCAACTTTTATGCTAAATTAATATTCTGTTAATTATGCTGATTATTCTAGCAACTTTTTTTATAAATATAATTTTAAAAATATGTAAATACGTACTGTATGTACAATTAAATATATATTTTTAAAACATACTGTATAGAACAAATTATTTTGGTAAAGTCAGTCTTTATGGCGTGTTTTGACGTTCATCGTCTATTTCGGTTATTTCGGTCAAAATCGCTGGAACCAACGTGATCAAATTAAGCGGCTTTCACTGTAATACAATCTAACCTCAGCAATAATTTTAAAAAAATGAACAGTATATATATGTAGGCCTACGTTCGGGGCGTTTTGTCTGAAACATCTCACTTTCCGTAAGATAAACTACTTCGAAGAAACATGTTCTACGTAAAATTGCGTATTTTACATCCTATATACATTTTGTTTAAAAAAGAATAAAAAACAGCACACTTTTCTCAGTCTTTGGCACTTGCTTTTCTCTAAAAGCAAAAGCATCTTTTCCAAGTACGGATGGCGCTTAAAATAAAAATACTTATTCCCCATCACTTAAGAAGCTCGTTATCGCGACGATAATCCAGCGTGATATAACCCACATTTTCCATCTTCACAGACGCTATAGAATAGCTTTTCTTCAACAATATTTAATTCGTAAATTATACACTTTTTTTTTGGAGAAACGAAACTATCCATCGTCGTTACCGCAGCTGCTTGACTCAGTTACTGTATTTCATTTCTATGAAATCCCATTGCCGACAAAATAACATCTGATATGATATGACCTGCTTCACCAGCTGATCTTTTTTGTTTCAATTTTTTTTTCTGGAGACCGTGAACACGTGGCCAAGGGTTCCTCCGCGGTCGACCTCCCAAACTTCAATCGGGGGTGAAAGTTGAATTTTGGACCCTATCCACGTCATGCCAAGCGCGTCTATGCCCGAACTAAGCCCCTGTTATCTTTACCGAGCAAAAACCAACTTGCCTAACTAATCCCCGCATGCATGAGCGTGACATAATTAAACGGCTGTCAACTAACGTGGGATTTCTGCGTCTTCCCCTTGACAAGCGTGCAGCTTTGGAGTTTGGACGCGCCATCAGCCTGAAGCCCATGTTGAAAGGTGCGAGTGGTCTGGTGCACTAGTCTGGTGCTTCAGTGCCTCCTTATTTCTGCGGTGTCTGTGTCGTGTTTTTTCATCCCCTTCCCCTATTTTACGACGGACGCAAAGTCCGTAAAAGTGCCGATCGCCCTGCCGTGTTCGGACGCTCGAAGGCGGCCAAGGAACGAGGCTGCGTCACGAGATTCGATTGTGCGGGAAAAAGGAGAAGTCGATGCCGGCTGAGAAGAGAGCATCTGCCGCCCGCTGAAACTCCGCGACCGTGCTTTTGTCAGACTCGGTGACACTTCATCGATCGGATTGAATTGTCGAAGCGATTAATTGTAGTGCAAAATATTCTTTTTAAACGAAACGGGATTAATTTGACTGTGGAATTTAGTGGCTGGACTTGAACTACTTCGTCGGGATCTGTGACATTACATCTGGTAAGCTCAACAGATTTTTTCGATTTTGGCATACATGTATAAGGTCAAAAGTGTTGGGATTTTAGTAAACTAGATTTGAAGTACTTGTACATGAAATTAGGTGCGAGGTCCTTTTTTGTTGTTTGTTATGTTTTGGTGGCAATTTTGAGACGTATTTTTCTGACCGACTTTTCCTGGTCGAACGTTTCAGAAACGGGCTATACACATTTCGTTTGCTTAAGTTTCTGCAAAATAATTTCAACCGGAATAATGTGGCAGATTATCAACTATGAGAGAGACTAAATATGGTTAAATCTTGTCTGGCTAGAATCTTCCTCGAGAGTTTGCATAAAGCTTCTGCTGGATAAATAAATGACTAGAAAAGTGATCCATGGTTTCTATTTCTGGTGAGCTTTGGAAAACAAAAGTTTTGAAACAAGTTCGTCCAGAATTTGTAGAATGTTTTGGAACAATTTTCCAGAACTTCTCGGCGCCTCTGCTACTTTTTTTCCAATAGGCTAACAACAAAGATATCCGATGCTTACATGATATGACGAAAGTTATAAGACATTGATTGCATCGGGGTTAAGCTTCAGCATTCCCACGGTCATGACTGTTATCGCATCTGACAAGTCTTCGCATGCATGAATTTCGAACTGGTCAGTCGCATGACCACTGCCCACGGTCCGGCGGATCCGATACCGCCGGTAAGAATCTACGTGCCACCCACAATGTAACCCTGTCAGTCAGTCCGCAGGAGGGCCTTTAATTGAATTTGGCAACGTACAACCCCCCGCTCTCCTCGAGGATGAGACCAAACACGTGCAACTTCTTGACGTTATCGTCCAATGGCATCGTGAGTGGTCAGTCGTGCACTGGACGTGGGTGTCCATTTCAAAGATTTTGACGATTGTTTTGATGGGGGCGAGCTGATGAATGCAACGAGGGCCCCCTGCTGTCCGACCATCAATTTAGCTGTACGGTGCACGTTAAAAAAACGCTCCTCGCTTGACCATTGGTCAACCTGACTTTGTAGGGCAAATTCGGATAATTGTTGGGAGGGTGAAATGGTGATTCCACATGCACCGTACACGTGTGCCGGAGTGACTCAGAGTCCTAGAAAATCTATTCTCCAATTCTTAGAAAGTTCCCGAGGAATCGATAAAATTCTAAGAATATCGATTAACTTTTTTGTCGCGGCTTGAAAATCTCCAAGAATACTAGCTTGCAAGTCTCAGAAATCAGTATATCCTTCGCGGGACGTTAATTGCCATTATATGGTATAGATTGGTTACAATACTAAATTGGCATCGAAATAACTGAATCCAAACTGAGAATCGAGAGACTTGATGTTTATAATTATGTCCCATAATCCGATAATCGTGCCAAGGCAAAATCCGCGAGGCTGGCTCATTTTTCAGAGCGGTGCAGGACAATCCTTTAAGCATCACATTTTCATGGAATCGGCTCATATTAGATTTTATCAAAGAATCGTTACAGTGTAGTAGACATGGATCTTAGAGATTCATTAAACAGTTTTTAATAGTATTTAGTTTTTAGTACAGTATCATGATTCTCTCACAGATTTATTAAAATTGCCGAAAGGTCATCAATCTCTTTAACAGGATTCATCCAGACCTGGAAAACCTGGAAACCTGAAAAGTCAGGGAAGAATGACTTAATTTGAAAACGTCAGGAATATTCATCGTACTGTAGTCGAGTACTACAAATTTGCAAAATTTTCCGCTTTTTCTGAGGACAATATTGCTAAATTTTCCACGTTTTCCGAGTGCAAAGTTCTCCACATTTTCAAATTTGGAAAATTCTCCACGTATCCGAGGACAAATTTTCAAAATTTTCCACGTTTTCCAAGGGCAATTGCAAAAGTCTCCCCGTTTTTGAGAACACTTTTGCAAAACTTTTTACATTTTCTGAATGCAAAATTGTTAAATTTCGAGAAAAAAAATTTCAAGCAAATGTTTTTTTTAACATTTTTCGATGTTAATTTTCAAAATTGTCATTAATAAATTTTGAAAAATGTCTATTTTTGACATTATCGTTGGTCAGGGAATTTTTCTCAAAACCTGGAAAAGTCAGAGAAGTCGAAAATATAATTTCTGGGGAACCCTGTTTAAGGTGATCACTGAAAATATAATTTTAAATATTTATTATTAAAAATAGTAAACATCATGCAGCTCAAATGCTATTCATAATTGAAAATAAAGAACTTTTAGAATCACGTATGGCGATTCAAACGTGTAACAAATCATTGGTATTGTCTTGAAATCCATCTAAAAAAACTGGATTGATTTATTATATCTTCCAGAAATGTTTATAATTTTGTATTAACATCATGATGAGAGACATCTTCTAAACTCGTCTTAACACCATCTCTGGAGCGTCGCAACGGAAATGACGTAACTTCTCTCCCATGGCGGTCGGTCATTTTGGTCTAATTTCGGCCTTGGAGACGATCCCGCGTCCCGTGACCTCTACTTTTAACTGTTATTACACGCTTTTACGAGGGCCAGTCCCAACGCCGCTTTCGGCTGACCCCCTAATTGACCCCATCAATGGTTGCCCAGTTTTAGTTGAGCATTTTATGACCTTTGGCGCATATTGCGCTTCATTTAGCACGTTTGCGCTAATAACGTTTTACGAGCGATCTGCGTCCAAACGACCAACAAACGCAGCTGCACGATCACGTGATGGTCAGCGGCGATTCCCCGAAATTCATTAGCCCGAAATGAAAGAAGAATCGCGGGGTCGTTTGGGTCAGCGATGTTATTCGTGGCCTCTCGTTTCATCAATGAACTGCTTTATATTGGCTTTTATGCGCTGTTAACAATCGAGGTGTTTACACAACGCGTTCAAATTAAGTTTCGACGGAAATGCCCCGAGGAACGTGACCCCTGGTGGGTTGACCTTTTTGACAATCTGCGGTGTCGACTCACCAAATGGTGGAATTTGTTCAATTGCTTTCTGCCATGGGTTTGTGAATCAATTGGCGAAACCTGTATACTGACTTTGGAAATCTTAAAACAAAAACAGACCCATCTTCAAGGAAAGCATTACTTTAGAAAACTCGCATACAGTATGAAATCTTCGTAAAAGGACATTGAGGGATTTTTAAAGGACAATCTGGTCATCGATGTTAGTTTAAGAGAATGTGGGCAGAAGTTAATTACAGAAATCATGTATACTTGCCGAAATTATCATGAAGTACACAGAGATCCTTATGTAAGTTTCTTGCAAGTATTATTAATATTATTATGAAAGTACTACTATTCAGGCATTCTCTGAACATACTGTAACATGCATGTGCGGCGAGTTCCCTTAATTAACCAGGCTCCTAGAATAACCCTATCTAAGAAATTCTTCATATTCAAATTCCAGTTACATTATAGCGATTTTTTTAATATTTACATTCCTAAACTGATTTTAATTCGCCTACAGAGTTTAAAAATAATAGCCGTTAATTGGATCAACTTACTGATTAATTAGTTAATTAATTTCGGTGCGAACTAATGTCTGTTTGTTGGTAAGACGATAGCGTTCTCGCTCAAGGATGCCCTCATCTGATAGCAGTTTTTAATGAATTTTCGTGGTTGAAAGGTCAGCAGATTGATGCGCGTCGGTTTCTAGGCACCAACATCCTCACTTCCTGGTCAGAGCGCTGATTTTGTCAGCCAACGCAGCAACGTGCGTGGGCGTGGTCATATGGTCGCCATCTTGGATCCAAGATGGGCATCTTTATCTGTCTCACGGTTAATTTCGAGTATCGAAATTATGGATGACAAGAGCCTCTCGTTTATTAGCTGTGATTTATCGCATGCAGGATGCTTAATAAGGGATAATCTGCCGTTATTACGCAAAGTGCATTTCCCCTAACCGAGGGAAATCCTCCACGAGAGAGCGCCAATGTGCTCTCGGACCCGTTCTGTCGTTTTTGTGAATGTTTCAGTCGGGAAGCATGCAAGTTTCTCCTTTAGCCCCAGTTTTAATTTGCGATTCAGTTCCCTTTGAATTTTTTTTTTTTGCAAATAACCTCGTCAAACGTATTTTTTTTCTCAACTGTGTCTAATCTGGCGCCATCTGTTGGTTGTCTCTTGGGGATCGCCTAACCAACACTTCCTCGCTATAGGCATGGAGCAAATCCTAATCGTAAAGCCGTGCCGTTTTTTTACAAGCGCGTTCCAAAAGCAAACAGCCGGTTCCGTTTGACAAATTGAGAAGGGGGTTTTAAAATAAAATAAAAAATGAAATGCTAAGTAAGCAAACGCGCTAATTCACGGGGTAATTCAACCCCTTTGGGGCCAAACGCATCGGCGGGGTCACTTTTCCAAAACGGTATTGTTCTAGGCTAATTCAAAGTAAACAATCGCGGTTTGTATAAACATGAGCCCCAGGATGCAACGCGACGCCTGCTAATGGAATAATGGTGCTACAAGATGGCCGCCTTTGTCCCCCGGGGGTCCAGCGATTGTCTGCGTTCCATACGGAATAATAAAAACTAATAACGGATTTATTAGCGGCTGGGTCGACAACTGACCCATGGATCAAACTTCACTTCGGCTGAAGCAACCATAGCAGCCATCTTGCGTGACTTATCAAAAGGAGTGACTAGGCAGCTCTTGTTTCCCTTTGTATCAATAATAATAAACTTCTCACTGTGATCCTGAAGCACGGTGGTGACGTCATCGGGGACCCTGATACGTACTGTCTCCGATGCCCAGAAATAACAGAAGAAAAATCAGATAAATTTTATTTTGATTGGAGCAAAATTCGTTTTACTTCCCTTTATTGCCTCGCTCCGAATGCTTGCTTGTCATTCGTTCCAGCTTTTGAACATTTTTTTTTCTTCAGATTGATCCATGCCATGACTTTCTAGCATTTGTCCCAGAATTTGAATATTCAAGATAGCGGCTTTACAGCCTATACTGCGCTACCCTCGAGGGGTCTCGATGTGATATCGAGTAATTTCTGAGTGGCATATCCGAGGAGGACCTGGATATTTTTCCTGAAAGTTTTATGAGCCAGAAATATTCGTAAACAGCTGTTTGGCATATAGAGAAAGAAATAAAATCAAATGGAAAAGTTGACTAAATTGTTGTTTGATCTAATTTTCCAACGCTCTCATCTGTTGCTTGCAAAAAATATGAGAATTGTGCATGTAATCAATTGTATTTCTATTCTTTATTTGCTATGCTTCAAACTCTTGCATACGCCTTGGAAGTAATTGTTAGAAAGATCCATATAGTTTTTTCTTATTGTATTTGCATCTCAGATTTCTTGATTGTTGCAAAAGTTATTATGCATCAGATTATTAATATTTCCTAGTAATGTATGACTGTCGCATAGTCGTTTATCACTGACTTCTTTTTCTTTTTAGGTAAGGAACCATTCCCTAAAATTTCAAGCAAGCAATCTCAATGGATCATTTGTTGGAATTTTGAGTGATTCGGTGAGTGAAAAGAGATAAGACCATCTCAGAGCTCTGATGCGGTTTTTTCTACATGTTGGTTCATGTCACGAACATCGAGACTATTGCCTTCTCCCTCCAGGATGATTTTTCGCGTGTCTTTATTAATTTTCTGGGGTTAAATGTTGCGGAGTATAACGTCCCAGACTCCCAGTGCACTTCCAGGCGTTTGCCCCCCTTTTCATATCCCAACCCCTAGCAATAATGTACCATTGCCCCACCTTCTGGCCATTGTGGTCAGCTGGGAATCAATAACTGACCAGCGGTCTTTAATTTATCGAGTTTGACCCTAATGCGCTGTTGGTCCCTGCCCTTTGTCTCTTCCACTCCACTTTTTGTCTCGTTGAATCTCAACCGATGCTAGCGCCGCCACGCGTCGCTGGATGCCGGTGGGGGGCACTTCCACAGTTTGCACTAATGCGAGAGCTTTTTACTGCCCTTTGCCTTGTTGCCCTTCGTACCACAGGGGGCGCCTTTGTCCTCACGTTCTTGTCCTTTCATTAGTCGGTCGCCATCTTGGTTCCCCAAGGTGAGCAGGGAATATGCCATTGATGGCAAATTGAAAAGGGGTGGGGGCGTGGCCTCCCCCCATTAGCGAGAGGAGGATGGGGTTAATGGCGTCACCGTCCAAAATGGCCACCCGGGGATTCGAACCCGGATCCAGGATCAGTCCCCCCACGCGTAGCAATCACCCAAAAAGGATTTCGAGGTATCAGGGATGCGGAATTGGATTCACCTATCCCCTCCTGTCAGCCGTTCCGTAATTGCCATTGTTGGCCCGGATCCACATCCGGGGCTTAGTCCCACCGCGATGAACTCTGGGTAAATAAAGCCAACTCCGTAAGTGGGTCTTTATCCAGATCCGACAATTAATCCTCGCATCTGTTGGGCCCGAAAGCGCTTCGGATCGTGTCCTCTCGGGACGTATTCAAGATGGCGCCTTCTCAAATCCTACCAATCGTCTCCTAAATCCCAGTTCGTGAACGCAATTCAGAGAAACTTACTACCAGATACAGTGTGCCATGTATAGTGCAGGGTAATCTGGAGTGGCCGCGGAGTGCAGTAGTGTGTTTCGATATTACATCCCATCTTCAAGTGGTTTGTTATAAATAACGAAACTTTGTGTTCGTCAATCATTACTAAATCTCGCTTCGATATACAGTACAGGTTTGATGTTACAAAAACCAAATAAAAATTGTTTTCACCGTAAGATATGCTTCGAGTACCCGCTGTATTTGCATGTGTAGTTCCAAGTTAATATTTCTTTGAAGCCATGCCTTGTAAACATTAGAATCAATGTATCCTCTAAATGTTTATTGAACACAAACTTCTGTAGAAAGTCATGTCATCTAATGTTGCATACTTCTGCAGCATTGTTAGCAGATACTTGTTGTAGTTGAACTCGTGCAAAGATATGTTGAAAGTTAGGGACCCAATTTTGCAGTGTCATAGCGTCATTGCAGTGCCTTGTCATGTCGTGGGGTGCAATGACGTGTCACGTGAGCAACAAAACGATGTATTTAGCATAAGAAATAGTGCAATATCTTCTGGTATAATATCGTGGACAGTGGTGATGTGTTAATATCACAAAAGATAGAATTAAGCAATGACACGTTTGTTCAACATGCTTTGAAAGGGTATTGTCATTTCTTGGAAATGAAGCTGAAGCTGCTCTTTTGTTGTTCAGATATTAGTGTCAGGAATAATGACATATTAACATACAAATCAAAATTGTGATAATGTACTGCTTTAGCGTTGTATGGCAACACGCCGTGCTGCCAAGGCTTTTGATCCTCATCTGCTCATCAAACAGCAAATCGTCGAGCGCGCCACCTGGGGGACGCGAGCTTCGTCGCACGAACTTGCATTTTTTTCGTTCCTGTTGCCGGGGTGAGTCAGGGGTGAGCGGTTTTTGGGAGTTGGCCACCCTTCCGGCCAGTTGGTGAAACACAAAAGCGGGGGTTTATGGGAAGACAGGAGGGATAAAGGCTGTCTTTTGTCAACGGATCTTTATTGGATTACGCGTTAGCTGCCGCGCTTTTGTCCATGCTCAACATATGCTGAGTTTTAGCTCTGGGCTGCCTACTCCAGGCTACTCCAATGAACCCCGGAGCCCTAATCTGGGTCAAGCGTTTGGCCCCAACCAACTTTCAATAAACTTCATATGGGACGATCGATTGTGAATAAGCTGCCAGCGACACAGGTTGGCATTTTTCAAGATTTTGACGTCTCTTGGTTGGTTAGTCTCTGCCTCGGTCGTCGTTAAGCTTTGCGGTTGTTTTCAATCGGTAGAGCTTGAGGAAGCTAAATAGTCTTCTCAAGTAGTTTGCAATCTTTTGTATACCTATACCTTACATTTATACCCACCACTGGTCTAGACTTATACCGGCTGCAACGAAAATATTTACACGGAAAAAAACTGTTACCTGCGAATAGACTTCACTCCTAGCTGCAACTTCGCGTTTGGTAATATGACATATCCACGCTGAAGAAGTGAAGTCCGATTTACCGGCAGTGGATGAATGGACCAGAACGCAAGTAGGAAGGTGGGAAAAATTAGGGGAAAAAATGCCCCCATGCATACGCTTCATTAGTGAAGACTGATGTACAGTATCTCAAGTATTTTGCGCGATAATACGAAGAAAAAAAATGAGATTGCGCTGTGTTATTGGTTTATATCTCGTGCATGCTTCAGTCTTTCATTCTCCAACCACATCCACATGCAGCTTTGTCATGTATAGTGAATGGCGGAAAATCCTTGTCATTGACGTCACCTGCAGAGTATTGTCACCACAGTGCTGTCACTCTCTGCGAAGGCCGCCGGGGGCTAGCTCATATCGATATCAAAGATGGCGGATGGCAACGTTCTAAAAGCCACAATTTGACAGCCAGACTGCGCTGAAACACTGCCACCATTAGCATAAACGCCACTTTTTATCGCCCGCACAAAAACCTGGGGGGTTAAGTTTATTATCCAGAGAAGGAAATAAAAAAGATGAGGGACGGAGCAGTCGATAAAGATCAGAAATGGACACGTGCGAACAGCTGCCCGCAACAATGGCCCTCGAAAACAGCTACTTTTTTGCCTATTTAGTGTCCCCATCAACGACCATTTGTACTGACAAGGAAGAGGTAGGGTGCGCCGTTGCACGTGTCGAAAAAATTAATATTGGGCGATTTCAAGCGGTTTCTTTGCCACTAACTCGCGCTGCGTTCGTCGTAATACAACGCACGTTGGTGCCAGCTTTGAGCAGTATGCGATATGATGACCGGAAACCGTACAGTACCACTCTTATATCGGGAAGGGTTGTCGAGATACTGTTTTTGACTAGAAAGTTGCGTTATCTTCCTACTACATGTACATGTAGGCCTACTTGAATATCGTTCGTCGTGTATCGTGTTGCCATTTTTTTTCCGGCATTGAGATTGATTGTCTGAGGAACGCAAGAAGTTGTTACCATGATGCTGTGCGTTTTTTTTTTTATAAAAAAAGTTAGAAACTGGTATCCGTTTTGGTCGTGTTTTGTATCTGCAAACAAACTTTAACTAAGAAAGACTGCAAGCATTGCTCAATTGCCTTCTGTACTAGTCTTTCTCAAGCAGTTTCCGAGATGCTATACCTCGCGTATATGTTTTTAATCCGAGAAAAGTAACTAAACGGGTTCTCCCATAAAGTCGCCAGGAGGGTGCCTACCCGAGAGAAATTCGAGGGGTTCCAGGGTGGGAACCACGAACCCTCCCAGGGGTCCTTGTTTGGGTCCCGGCCCGTGGGGTCGACGCCAGGGGGCGCCAGCGACCCCCCGGGGAGTCGAACTGCTGAGAACCTGGGTGTTTGCTAATGCCCGTGGAGTCACCGCACGGACGTCCCGTCGCTCCGTTGCGTGAGATACGAAAAGACGCCCGCCGATGCGTCATTACGTTTTCGTCCGATCGTCCATCGTTCGTCGGACGCACCGTAAATTTACCTTTCTTTTAATGTCAGCCAAGGAAGCCTGAATTCTTGGAAGTTGCGCGCACGCAGCTTGACATCCAGGGCAGGG
Organism: Megaphyllum sjaelandicum; assembly: GCA_034698745.1. Taxonomy (NCBI): domain Eukaryota; kingdom Metazoa; phylum Arthropoda; class Diplopoda; order Julida; family Julidae; genus Megaphyllum; species Megaphyllum sjaelandicum. The sequence goes on from JAQGBX010000893.1 coordinate 11,719, forward strand.
AGTAGATTCGAAAAGTAGGTTTTTGATGATTTGAGTCGAAGATTATTTCGGATCAGCACTCGAGATCGATCTCACACGTTCATTTGGATACTTGTCCAATACCGTCGTCAACTTAAGTGTGGCAGCCAAATCGTCTAAGTCTGAGAACATACTCAATCTGGTGTCGAAATAAACACATGTACAACATAAGGATGATCCTTCACTCCAGTAGTGACACTGTCCATTTGTCGTGTCCACAACTTATCTTTCAGCCGTCGTGGTCAAAGGTCGCTGACCAAGCCACCATTCCCCACCAAGCTGACATGGACGAAGATGATGTGATGACACCCCAGACAAAACATTTCGCTTGTCTCGTCCAGGATCTCGATTTTGGCCATGGGAGACAAAAAACCATTATTGAGTCACGCGATGACCCTTGACCCAAGCTATGAGGAACTACCTCCCCCCTTCCCTGGTGGCGATACCCTCAGTTTGTATGGGAAGCGAAAACAAGGGGCACTTTAGCCATGCTTTGGTGAGGGGAGGGGGCATTGTTAAGGGCTCCCTTGGGCCATCTGTGGCCGAAAACCCTCCCACGGGGGAAAGCGGGTGGGGGCTAAAGGTTCCACTAACACGTAAACACCAGACCCTTTGGCTAACTCACGCTCGACTGGTCAGTCGGCGTTAGTTGCGCCAAGGTGGACACGCGGTGACCCCTAGTCGAAGTAAATCGCCTGGAACTCAATCCGTTTTGAAAGACTCGATCCGATTTCCAAAAAGAAATGAAAAAGCTGGGTGAGGGTGAGTGCTTAATGGGCCTTTAAAATATGGGGATGGAGGTGTAATTGGTAATAAAACACCTGTTGAGTGACCCCCGTCCACTCTGATGGCGATTCGGTTTGAATTTCACACCATGCTGTATCAGAGGGCTACATTATTTTTTTGGCAAAATATTTGCTGACCGATTGCCTAGGTGCGAAACTTGCTACAACTTGATCCTCTCTCCTCTTTGGGTGCGATATTGAATTTCGCTGAAATGACCACTGGTCAGCCCAGGCGTGAATTTTCGCGCTTGTCAAACGCTGCTTTTGTTGTGAGGTGTTTAAGGTGCAAGTAAGAGTCTGAATTCCGAACTTGTTAGTTCAGGTGAAAGCTGTTTTGGACTCAGAAAACAAATTCTCGGAAGAGGTGCGCATGGAATTCGTAAAAGAATTATTTAGGGGTACTCAGAAGCGTTACTTATGACACTTTTGACAGTCGTGAAGACACTTCACGACTGCCAAACTTGCTGTTCGTAAAGTTGCTGCCTGAGTACCCCCTATTACTACGAGTAATTACGTTGGTTATGGTTCATTTTTTGAGTTCAGCTGTAGAGCCTGACGTGTTTTTCGGCCATTTTCGAGGTTTTCGCTTGTAAATTTCTTAACTGAACAGCTTGGGACGGCCACTCGGTGCGAGATGGTCAGTTTGAGACCTCATATGTCCGAGCTTGGCCAAGTAGCCGACGGAGAATTATGTGCAAAGCCGAAGTATATATTTTAAGCTGACCTGTCCCGATAATAGCAAGGATCAGCCAAGGCGAGGCGTTAATTCGAGTAATTTGCCACCTTCTCTAATAATAGCCGGGTGCTGCCAAGTCTACAAATTATCCCCTTTTTCTACCATTGGAAGGTTTTCGATCCCTGGTCACCATAGGACGACTTCGATATCTGCAGCGGTCAGTTTGAGTCCCATGATGACCAGGTTTGTTGGTGAAACCGGCGAGAGGTATAAAACGGAAGTTAAGAATTTATCAAGTGACATTTGTTTGTCAACCTCCGTTTTTGTTTTCAAAACCCAAGTTGTCCTTCACCGTGATTCCGGTCAGCCGGTGTGGGAGGTTATTTCGAGTAATTCGCACTCCTCCTCTAATAATAGCCGGGTACGTGTCAGACTGAAGGCGGGTCAATCACTTACTCCGTCCGCAATCTGGACGCCGTCCTGTGTGGTCTCCTTGCTGAAGAAAAACGGGGGAAAAACCTCCTCATGAGAGCATTTGTAGACTATTAGAGCGCCCCCCTGACCCCCCCCATTCCCAAATTATCGCTGATCAAAAAATGCGATTAAAACCGGGGGCAAGGTTTTAATCAACGCAATTGCCGGTCCCAAAATACTGTTATTTGCGGCCTCATTGTCCGGCTGCTGCTGAATGGTGCCGGACCACCGGAGCTGCCCACGCGCCTCTCGTTGCTTCAATTGAAAATTTGGCCGGCATGTCCGGTGCTGGTCACTTTTTTCTCACGAAAATGGTCGAGGAAATGCAACGACCACGTTTTTGAGATTCCTTAATTGCAGGGTCTTACCGTCGGAACAGTTTGACCCCCGGGCCTAATTTGCAAATAACATATACAGTATAAACCTTAATGCGGAGGCCACCATTGAGGGCGCTGGACGTCATCGAGGGTCCGCGTAATGGGAACGTTTATATTGTGGCGCTTATTAAATTCGGTATCTGCGGTCACGTTTTTGCCTCGTATACACTTGTGGCTTTTCCATCTGCTGCGAACTCAGATTAGTTCTTGATTTCGCACATTTAAAAAACGATAAAAAAAGGAGAAATTTAGACGTGGTTTTCTTTCACCTCAAGCAAGAGATAATAAAACGCACGATGAAAAGTTACTTTGAGTTTTTACACAAAATGATAAAATCAACCATTATTCCTTTTGTTTTTATAGTTTGGACAGGTAAACAATGCAACAGGTTTTTGAATTATCGCACCGAGATAAAATACACGTGGTAATGCGTCTTAAATGCCTCGTTGAACAGTAAATGGGAAAAAGTTGGGGAATTTGTAAGAATCTGTAATTCTGCAAAACAGAAAAAGATAAAAAAAATGTATATATACGTGCGTTTGCAGTCGACTCGCGTTTTTACGAACCTGTAGGGGCTACGAAAAAGTTCGTAAGTGGAGGCGTGAGATCGTTGAAACGAGTAGAACGTTCCTAAATGGGAATATGGCATTAGAAAAATGAAAAATGTAATTTACACGGACCTTTATTTGTTTTACATTAAAAAAATCTCTTGACAACATAAATATTTCCATTTTAATTGTAATCGTAAGCATTTTGATGCAAGTGTTTATTAATTGCCAACTTTAGTTGTCGGGCATATGTCCTCCTCTCATCAACTTGGAAGGTCCGGAATCCAACCAAAATAGAAATTTCCCGTTCCCGGTATAGGAAAACTGCGAAAGAATACCCACTGCATGAGGAAATTCAGTTCGTAAAAAAGAGAGGTGCAGTCATTTAAGTTCGTAATTCGGAGCGAAAATTAACATTAGCATGGGGATGTTTCTATTTTTTTTTTTAAGTTTTTCTAAAAATAGTCGAGATCGTAGTCTTTTCGTCGAAGCAAATTTTCCAGGCCGAGATTTGCTTTGTATAGCCAGTTTAAGGGTTGCTAAATCCCAACCAAGGAGCAGTGGTTGAGTTAATTGCGTCCTTTGCTTACGTTCGCAGTTTCTCGACTTTTCGACTGCATTTTTAGTGTTCATATAATGCGGGTGGGTGTTCGAGATGGTGTGTTTTTGGAAGTCCTCACGTTGCCATAGCTTTCTCAGTTTGATTAAGGGGGTGGCAAGTCGAGATTAATCTAACGCCTATATAGACGGCGGCGTGCGTGTACGGAACATTGAGTTTTGTAATTGGAAATATAGTTGGGATTTGTAGCAATTTCCAGTTTTTATCTTTTTCTTTTCGTTTTCACCCTTCTCTGAGTTTTATTTTAGTTTTTTTTTCTCGATTCACCCCATCTACTTTCTCGCTTTTACCCCCTCCTTCTCTTAAATGCTGCTAAGCAAACCCTCCGCATTTTCATACGCATATAGTCGACCTCCGTAATCTGGGCACCTACGAACATGGGAATGTCCATGTACATGTACAGTGTACAGTACAGCACGATGGTGAAAACCGTATACAATTTCATTATACTTAACAGTTTACATATGATACATTGCCATTCTGGTAATGGCGTGGAAAAATGAGGAAATATTGATTTAAACGACCATGCGGAAATCTGGCAGCACTGTACAGTGGCACATGTACCTGATTAGAATATGGCTAGTAAATTTTAAAATAGTTTCTAGAATTCCATGGCACAACTTCCGAGTGTTAGTTTACTCTTACTATCGGTATTCTCACTCTGCAAAACTGATTATCCTCACTCAAGTGTATCGTATAGGTATTCCCAGGTGCTCACCACCAGAGGGTGCTGCCCAGGAACGGAAGTTGCGCAGATATCCCACTCCGAATTTCATGAACTAGCAGGCAACATACTCAAATTATGTGCCATCAGCGCCAGCTGTCGACCTGCTGCTGACAGGCTCCACGTTATTTTTACAAGTATTTTGACTTTTGAAAGTAAGCTACTTAGGAAATAAGCAGAATTTTTTTTTGTTTCGCTGAGAAAAGAGAAACACATTTAATCTTCTCGCATACCATTGCTTAAATGGGACATTTGCATAAGGTTATGCGTGTTTTGCACCTGCATCCGGGTCCTACGTGACGTCACGCCGCATTTTTTCCTTATCGTCATCGTCCTGGTCATGCCAAAAAAAACTTCCTTTCATGATGACCATTCACCTTGCATACCATGAGCGGTCAAGAATCGCATTTATTGCGGAAATTTTCTAGTGAATCATGCATAGGCTGGGTTCTGCAGGATGTTTTACATTGCTGAAAGAAGTTAAGTAACTATTGTTCGTAGTATTTTAGTGACTTATACAGATATAAGTTATTGAATGTCACATCGCATTAGGTTAGGTCGTTATACAGTAGCTATAAGCGACTGCGAAGTTTTACGTTGGCTTAACATGGTTGGAATTTGCCCACTTCTTAAGGGAGAACAACAGTTTTAGCTTATATGGATAATGGATTGTAGAAATAAGAAAAACAAATGTTGGGTGAAAACGCAGGTTATAGAATAAAATGGTGAGCATTTAAATTGCTCACAAGAAAAGGGATTTTCAAACCGGTAGCGGCATCTGGGTTTTTCACCTACTGTATACCATGCTGAAACCTTTCAATTGGCCAATTTTTTTAGCCGTTACGTTTCCGAATAGTTACTACTACTATTTAGCCACGTATTGACACGTATACCCCCAATTCCTTTGCTTGTTTAAATTTAATAAAATCCATCGGTTATTGTATATGCATCTCGATCCTGTCGGATGATGATGCTGGAAAATTTCTGAAAGTCTCCTTTTTATGAATTCTGTCAAAAAGTAATTTACCTACATGGAAAACATATTTGCGATAAGCTTTCTTTCCAAATTTATAGCATGCATACGACTACACAGTAAAAAACCGCTGACTTATCGATATTAGTTGTGCATATACCCTATTGAACTTAATATGCATGTCGGGTTTTCCTTTGGTTCCAGTTTTCTACAAATTGTATGTTGTTTTTTTTCTCCTTGGTTTCTATTTCTGTGCGGTAGGGTGCGTTTTTGATAGGAGCAGGCTGTTCTGCCTTTTCTACTTTATTTAGATTTACGTGAATGAATATCAGGAAGTCACTTGCGGGAAAATAAATAAACATTGGGAAAGAGTGTGTCACGTAAGGGGGTTGGAGGGCGCAATTTGGGGGAGTTTTTTTAATGGATTTGGGGAAATTGTCCCCTAAGGAGAATAAGCTATACATGTTACATGATTTTCATTCACAAATCTTTTCAGTCAAGTGTATTTTTAAACTCTCTTAAAATCGTTTTAAGGTCGTCAGTAATCACTTCGAAGTCGTTAATGAATCTATATATAAACTCAAAGTTGCCAAGATTTGAGTTAAATATATTTTTAAAAATCGTTTTGATTTCTATAGGTATACGATACTTCACGATTCTATATAGGGATGTCTTAAGGCTTAGTCGAATATAGTTTTGCCGTTCTTGTCAAAATGTGCATGGTTTCGAGGAATCCATGGTATAAAACCGTAATTCTAATTCAAGAATTGCCAAGAATCTTTAAGAATCGAGGCACTAAGACTGTAAGTAACTCCAAGATGAACTATAATCCAGAATCTCTTGTTTGGTGATACACACATTCAGACAGCGTCGTGAAGATATTTATGAAAGTATAGTCAGAATTAATGTATATTTCGGATCCTTTTCTAGCCAGAAATTAGTTTTAACTACTGTATATCTGCGAATTTCAGTTCCAAATTTGTTTGGAGAGTGGTATTGGTTTGTTTATGGGAGTCTCTCCGGTAAACTAAAAAAATATATAAAAAAATGCCTCTGAGAGGGGGGTAAATTTCCGTGATATAAAATTCCTCATCAGATTTTCAGGAAAGTTAATATGGACCCGATTTTTTTTATCTTTCCCTCGACCCCTTAATGCTATTCGGTATTTGACGGAAAAAACCTGCCATGGTATATATTTTTTGCGCAGTTTTTGACAAGCAGCTAGGGAGCTCCATTTCCCCCCCTCGCTGCGTATTACAACGTCTCCTAAATTTTAAACAAAACATTTGGATAATGTAATTTAAGGCGAAACACTAATGCGCCCTCCCCTGCTTAACCCACGTTTTCCCTTCACTCAACCAGCCTTCAGATTACAGTACATGGTATGCAAGCAGATAATTACTGGATTTTTTTTTTAATTTGCCAAAGAAAAAAAAATATTCCATGGGAAATGCAAGCGCTTGTTCGAATTGTCTAATCTGAATACCATTTGTGGGAACTTTTTTTTTTCTTTAGATTTTCTGAATTTCCTGCAAGCATCATGAAAATTAGACTGGTTTTGATCAAATTTTCATATTATTGAGGATATCATATCAACTCCATTTTATTGAGCTTCTATTTGCATACTCACCCTTCCCATATGCACTATAGATTATGCAATGACAACCTACTAAAATTTCAGTTTTGTACTCCATGGTTGGACATTTTGAGTGCAATTAGGAGGTATAGGCGGTCTTCCAGAGCCTCCTCCGATGGCGCTTGGCATGACGGGAATGTCGATTACCTCTAATAATATTGCGATTACGATCAACCATTTCGAAGGAGGCCATGCACACACATGCTTTTATGTTGGACGAATAGTTATTCTCAGCGGTGACCAGTGTCCAGCTGGCTGGCCGCAGAATTTGACCACGTGCTGAGGACTGGGCTCCTTAATTGCAGGTGACCGCCATAAACCGAGACTTGTGGTCGACCGAAATAATAATCGTTCGTTTAATGGCTCGTTGGAACGCCTCCCTTCCTCAGGGGTCGAGACTGACCACTGGCCAGTTCACCTGAGAACAGCACAATCTATCTTTGTCGTTTCGCTTAGTGTTTTTCGCGAACGACCACATTCTTGGGCCCCCTACCTGTCACCGAACTTTGTCTAAAAATGGCAAATGATTCAGGATGTCCACTCCTCTTGACCAGCTCATGACCACAGCCTTTCCTGCCTTTCGGTGTCGATATTCGTCCCAGTGCTCTAATTATCGAAAAATGAGATGGAAAGTTGGAAACTAAGCAAATTGGGTCCAGTTGTTCACTTAGGCCAAGGGGTTTAACCTGTGGTCGTTATGGTCGTTTTATGGGGGCAGTGGTCAAAATGTGATTAAGGGAATTGTGCTCGGCCTTATTGCCGGTCGCATCTTTAACATCGTCTAAAGTATCCAAATACGAGATGATTCGCGGTAATTTAAAAAAGACGATACATTTTGGTTAAAAACTTAAGCGTCTTTAGAAAAACGTACAGATTTGTGAATATTATATTTATTGATTTTGTATAGAGCAAGGAACCTGGGTAAATTTGACAAATTTTATGATTCAAGGGGTTCATGAATGCAAGGAAAATTTCAATTCAAGTGCATATATCTAAAATATTGTTGCAGACATTGACGAATACATGTATTTGAGAAATCCGAACATATTAAATTACTCAAGAAACTGATTTTCTTTTGAGAATTACATATCTGAAAACGCATTTAAGTGACGTACATGTAATGCACATACTGCATACTCGCATAATCTACAGCATACATCAATAATACTGGCACGTCAGAATTTGTAGTTATAATATTGTATGAACAATTACTGTTGCGTGTAAAATCGTATTCTGAAATGCTGGAAAGTGGAAAGTACATTTCCTACGTGTTACTTCTCATTGCATTGTAGTTGGTCAGAAATCCGCATAATCCTTGTCCTAATCCGCTGAATAAATCTTGTGGTTTGGGCCATTGTTGCCTCCTGTTATTCCCACCTTTTGGTTTTGGAAACCATTCATCCATCGGTAATTGCTTTGCTGCTAATCTTCAGTTAAGAGAGTTTGAAGTTATTGTAAGGGCGGGGACAGATGGCGTCCTTGGGACACCCCTTTACCTTTGGACACCTAAAAATATCCTCCAATTTACTTTTGCTTTTGACGCGAACGCATTGATGGAGGTTTTTCTCGAGTGTGTTGCTTTTGGACCCTAAATCGGTTTGCGCCTCAGTTAAGGAGGGGGATTAAGCGGCTTTCGTGCATCGGCTTTAGTCCTTCAGCCGGTCTTATAGGGACAAAATTGCCGAGGTGTGGTTTGCATTGTTAACACACACTTTTGCTACCTTTTTTCCATAATAAAAATTCCAATTTTGAGGTTGTCAATGGAAAAGTGAGGATTTTCGTCTAGAAAAGTGTGGTTGATAACAAGGAGCATCGGTTTACAGCAAAGTTCAGTTGACTGAAAAAAAAGTTTGTATAGTTGTTGGAATATGGCGTTTGTTTTTTCAGTCTTATGTTAACAAAATAGCTTAAAGCATAATACGAAATTGCTTTTTTTTTTGGAAATTTAGGTGAATTTAAGACCTTGTATAAATTAAATGTCATTTATTTTATTTTTAACAAATTTAAACAATAACTGGTTCATTTTAGAAGCATTTTAGGCAAGACTCGCAAAAAAATTGATAAAATGTACCTTGTGTAATTTTCTGAAACCGGTTCTTGAATTATGTGTGCGAGTTCAGCCAGGTGGCGCCATCGTGATCAGCATTGAATCTGCTTTCCCATCATCCATCGTCACCGTAGTTTGTACTTCCAGCCTCTGATAGTCCTGGAAAGTATAGACAACTGCACCACGACACCTAGTGGCAAGAACTACGCCCTTGAAATACATCCGCAATACGTCGAGTGGGACCCCAATTTCGTAGATTTTTGAATGGCACAAAATGGCGAAAAGAGTTGTTGTTTTTCTGAACTTTCCGAAATAGCTTGTTCGGATGGACGTAATCATTTTTTTTTCTCTGGATAACGCAGTCGGCACGGCTCGAGGATGAACCTCGGAGCGCCACTCACTTATCCGTCGACCCCGATGACCCTGCCTGTTGCAGGGGCGGCCAGCGTCCGTTTTTTTTTACCGGGACTAATGCGGCAAAATTGGGTGGAAGTCTGCACTTAGATAAGCTTGTTTTGCCGTGAACATTGGCTGCATTCAAGTGCTGGCTCATAATTGAATATCATGAAGTGGAGGGCAACTGGAACAATTTCGGACGGAGGGGCAAGGGTGGACCAAAAGGAAAAAAAACTGCTCGGAATGAAAAGACGGATTTGAAAGGTGCCTTTCTCTCGGGGAGACACACGAGGCACAAAGGGAGGAAGGGGAGCGAGAAAAGCAAGCGAATTCTTGATGAAAAGGTAGACAGACAGCTCGAAGGGGAATGAAGAAGTTTGATGTTGGCCCAAGAGGGGTGTTGCGTAGCGGCCATCTTTTATTGGCCTTATCTTAAATGAGACTGAGAGTGAACCACACCGCGACTTTCGTCCGCTAATTACACGTATAAGGTAACCGGAATGCTGGCCCTCTGAAATCACTTTAATTAAGACGGCCATGTTGGGGTCTGCTTTCAGAAGTGCCATCTAGTGTCCAGGAACTAAAATCGATGTTAAACTTCGTTGGAAGAAGTCATCGACGGGACAGTGCTCAAATCATGACCTCAACCAGTGCAGCAAAATCTCTTTTGAAGACGTGATTTACACTGAAAAAGTCCGGGCAGAAGGGCAGTGTATAGTGTTTCGCAGTAGTTGTTTTACACGTGTTGGGGGTAAACGGCTTTTTTATCCAGTAGAACTCAAGGTATCACACTTATTGTAATTCGGAGTATTACAGCCAGGGGTGAGCAGTGTGAAATGCACGTGATGTAAGAAATTTCTGTTGGAGAACAGTAGCGCCTCCTTTTAGGAGCGCTCGCCATACCAGACTCAGTCATGTTGTTGTCGGACTACTGGTTTCTCATTACCATGACGGCGTAACTATCGCTGTGCATTAATAAAAAACAACATAAGGAATACAGCAGAGCGCAAAGGCGCATGCGCGGTTGGGTCCCGACTGCATTTACATGTATACTAATGCCCGATTCCCACTATAGGTAGAATGAGCAGGGAAATAGAAATTCGTCTGCTCAAGCTGCTACAGACTTGCTGATTGCATATTCCCACATGGGGAGCATTTCATCAGCGGAAAAAATAAAGCGCTATAGCTAATGACGTGCAAAAGATAATTCAATTTTGAATTTAAAAATGCAATCCTCGACTGCACTTTTAAAAATGAATGCTCATACAGTTTATGCATATATAGTAAGATGCCTAAAAAATAGTAGAAATGCATTTTTAAAACAACTGACACGCCTGTTAACCTTTTAATACATGTATGTTGCTTCACTGGGGCCCATGTTGGTAATGGCCGACATCTTGGAGTGCGCATGCGTGAAACCGTGCGCAAGCAGATAAACTAGGACCAGGTTGGAAATAAAAAGCTAGCAGAAATTCGTCTGAGCAGCTATAGTGCCACTTACGGAGAGCAGAATGCAACGGAGCGAACTGCGCATGCGCCTCACCTGCAGCAGAAAAAGTTCTGCAATAATGTAACCACCATCCTGGATGCTTTTTCTCCCATGTGCACTTCACAATCCACGTATAAAGTTGGGAGATTCTGGTACAGTTGGCTGAAACTGCGAATTCCAATCTTGAAATGAATCCTGTTTTTCATTTGCATCTTAGTCTGGTATCTTCTGGCATCTCAACGGTTCTGCGAAACTGGACAAGTCCGAATTCCGACATTCTCGCTATCTTCCCCCATCCTTAGTGAATCATTTTATTTTTTGAGATTCTAGAAGAATCGTAATATGCTTTTGAACGGTTAATTGCGATCTTATCGAGCGCATAATCGACCGCTAAGTGTGACGGGAATTTCAACCTGCTGGGGGGAAGTCGCGCTTGACCCCCGATGACCCCCAAGCAATAACTCATTCGGAAAGTTGACCTGAATTTCAGTTTTTGATTTTTTTTTTTGCATCCACAAGAAATATGAAGTGAGTCGGCAAACTTTCTCCCAACTATTGCAGCGATGTTGTGTTTTTTTGCAGGTCATCGCGTTATATTTCCTCCATTTTTCATTCAGCTTCTAGATTTTCGGGTGATTCACGATCTATTGCCGAAGGGAGACGCACGGTCGTCCATTGTTCGAAACACACGGGTTCAGGAAATGATGGCATTTCTTCGAACTGTAATAAGCATAATGATTATAATAACGTTTAATAGCCAACAGCCGAGGATTAGTTTTTTTTTTCGGGAGGTGAAAATCAAAAGAGAAAAAAACGCCCCCATGCCATTCACGCTTTTTCTTAAACGAAATTGGAAATTAATTGCTTTTTCAGCACTATTCATGCATAGGGCGGTTTTGGGGGGCTTCGTAAAAGGCGGAAAAGTGATCGTAACTGATAGCCTGAACGCAGAACTTGTACTGTAATATGCATGTATACATGCACTTTCATGTTATCCTAAAAATTTAAGAGGATATTTTCGATTTAATTAAAGATTGCAACTTCAATACACTGTATATATTGTTCTCCTTCTTGCATGAGTGCTCTACGTTGGGCTACTTTTGTTTATGGAATTTAAAATTCTCTATAGTTTATTTAAAAATTATGAACTTGGAAAAAATTTGGTTGAAAAGTTTGCATGTTTGGCTCGTGGATGCATAAGTTCGCGATTAATGCGAAAAAAAGTGAAATCATTGAGAAAAAAAAGAATTACGACATCGATAACGAGCCATTAACGTCTTTGTTACGCAGACCGGATAAATTTTATGGGTGGAAATGAGTCCGCTAACCTGTTTCGGATGAAGGTGCACTTTCGACTTTAATGTTTGCAAAAAGTGGGTTTGATGAAACGTATAATGCATGGTAAAAGAGTTCATTATGCCCACTGATTCCCATTCACATCTGCATGTCCTAGCTTTGACGATGTTTCGGAAATTACTCCAGCTCTGTGTGCGACTGTGTGCAAGCCTGACTTGACTACCAGAATTCATTGAACGGGAAAAGCGTTTGTCAATATATCGCCCATTCGCTTCAAAAGTCACAACTCAAAAATGTTCAATTTCCGGTTTAAGAAAACTGCAATAAGTCAAGCGAAATGATCTAATGTCTTCAGGATAAACGACTAATTCAGTTTCCCATGTATAGTTTCCGATTGAAATGACACTATAAGACACGTTATTATCATACACGAGATCATACAAGTATACAGATTCAATAAGTTCGATTTTAAAACTTGCTTTAACTCTAACTTTTTTTTTTATAGTTTGTGTCAATTTTGTAACGGGTTTTCGAAATTCTTTTCCATATTTCTGGCCTATGGCAGTGCAGGAATCCAGAAACAACTTGAAATAAATCAAGTGTTTCTTAGGCTGCGTTCACGTTGAGCTTGTTTCCAGTCGCTTGAAACAAGTCTGCTTACCACTAAGCGACACCAGTTTCAAGCTACTGGAAACAAGGTCAACGTGAACGCAGTCTTAGGCATTCTATTTCGTTTTAGCACTATATACATGTACTTCATTGGGACCATGCACCAGTGTCATGGACAGCCTTCGTAAGGGCGGATTTGTGTTACGGCGCCAGTATTTTTGGCGAAAAAAGGGGCAAGATTGAACAACAAGTGCAACCCCCACCGGTGGCAATTGTTCGCCCCCTCCTCAAATATCATTCGGTATTTTGATGACATCAAATTACTTTCTTTTAACACCCATCATCTTTGCAGGAGGTTCGGCTTTCAGGGTGGTATCCTTTTCAAAATGCTAACAAAGCCCCTTTTGCGAGCACGCAACTGATGGCAGCGGTACCACTGCCTCACCTGTCCGGAACCGCAGGGGGGCCAGCGCTAGGGATTTCTGCCTGATTATCAAATCGTGAAATTGGACAAATATTTGCTAAATACCCGAAACGATATTGGCCCAGCTGACGCGTGCCCCACCCGTACGGTTATCTCGAGTCCACGTGGGCAGAGGTACGCAAATATTTACGAAGCGATTGAAAAATTTCACCTCTGTCAGATGCGGAGGTTGGGTTGAACAAATTTGCTCATGTTTTGATTATAGTTTTCGGTGAAGTAGTATTGAAAGTTTTATTGCCATGGCTAACCAGGTTGTGTTTTGAAGTTCCAAGATGGCTGCCAGTGTATTTCACCTGTACACTCTCGTATATATATAGACGAGAAAGCTTAAATCATTAATTTCTCTGCGTATTTTCTTACTTATTTTAAAAATGAAAAGAAATAAGTAATGTATAAACTGAAATGAATAATTTGCAAAAAAGAATTTGATCTTTAGAGTGTGGTTTGGTCACAGAAAATGGTACATGTAATGCATCTGCCTTGTTTATCCCAAAGAGAAACACATCACAAATCATAATTGAAAGTTGTTATATTTAAATTATAAAGACAAATTTGTAAATAGGCATGTGTTTTGGTAACTTTTGTTGTTTACATGCTCTGCATGTGCAATAACTACAGTGTACTGAAGGCACATCCTAAAATGGGTTTACGTGTTTTCGGCAATATTATTTGCGTGGCTCCAAGTATTTGATCATGATTCATTCCTTCATATATGTACAAAAATTCTAGAAAGAATGAAAAGACTTCAGTTTTCTTCAAAATTTTGATGTCCGGTTACATCAACAAACTTCAATGTTTCTTAACTTAAATGTCAATTAAAGCGCACGTAAATGGCTCGGTGCATCCGGCCATTATTAAACTATACATAAGTGTACAGTCGTGCTAAAAAGAATTTTATGAATCATTCTTGCTCGTAAAAAGTTTCAGAAAAATCCACACACTGGCGTTCTCGCATGCATTTTCCCATCTCACGTGTAGCTCCAGATACAACTTCGTACGTACAATTTTTTAAGAAAAAAAAACCGAATGCGTGGAAAAAAAAAACTAAAGCGTGAATCATTCCGAGAAAATTGTTTTACGACAGTACGAATCGTAAACTGGAAGGTGCACGGAAAAGAAACGACGCAACCATGGATGGGAATAAGTTTTATCTCGGTCTATTTTTTTGCCATAGTTTTGCGGTTTGCTCCAAACGTATTCATTTGTTGCAACTGGATTATCTTTGCAGGTTTTACCATTGCAGGGGTTATTCGCTTTACGAGCGTCTTCTAACGCAATGCGGCGGCCATTTTTTTTTTGCGTTTATCAGCGAAATTAGGTTGTTGCGATGTAAAAAGCAACCGAGAAGATAACCTCTTAAAAAAACAATCCGAAATTATACGAATCCAGTTTTCGGCTTAGTTGGCACATGCCACAGGAACTAGTCAGCGAGACAGACAATGGCATCCTAATTACAATAAGATTAAATATTGGTGGAAATGGCGGAGAAAACAAACTGCAACGTGGCTCATTAATTAAGGACGCAATTAATTACTGTTAATGACTTTTTTGGGCGGGGGGTCGGGGTGACGGGGGAGGGGGACAAAACCCAACTGCGAGATGCGGGACAGCAGGTGTTTATGCACTCTCTGATTGGTTTTACCTTATAAGCCATAATTAGGGGTCGTTACAGCACCTATAGTACCGAAATGGCCAGCACTTGGTCACCAGCTGCCGTGCAAACCTCGTTTCCAAAACGATACTTGGGATATGGACCGATGGATGGGTGTTGGTGGCGTGGTTGAGGGACAAATACCGTAAAAGGTCAATCACTCTGACGATGGGAGATTCATGAGTGGGTTTTGGTATGATATTTCCCCAAATGGGGCCACCAGCCAGAAGACTAGTAGCTGGCTAAAACTTGGTGGCACGTGTACGCAATATCAGGATCAAAGTCGTGTTCGAAAAGTACCATCCGGTGGACATGTGAGGTATTTTTAGAGAAAATACGAGTCGATTTTCGCGAAGAAAACCTTTTTTTATAGCAAACGTTGTGGTTTTCTGCGACAAGTTGGGATTTTATCGAAGCAGATATTGTGGAAAAATCTGATTTTTGTATAGATAATTACGAAAAACATTTGGGACAATGTTTTCTTTCCTGAAATTGCTTCATTTTTTTGTGTGGAAGAAATATGACTGATGATCAAGATTCCGCACGAGCATGGCTTCGCTCCTCAACCATGCGCATGCAATACGAGCAAATGCGTAATCGTAGCAGTAATTGAAGCCCGATTTAAAATTGCCCCCCATTGGCGTGATGTATTTATGCGCAACTGCGCATTGAGCTCGACATAATTATATAGACACGATGCCCTTGACGTAATTGCACGTGATGGCAGCTCGTGGCCGTCACCCTTAAAAGCTACCAGATCGAACGCGCCTCGGGTCGGGTCAATTCCTCACCTGCCTTTCCCGGTAATAACAATTCGGCCATTAGCAAAATGACGAGATCCCACGCAACGTCATCATCCCTGGCGTTATTGAGCGAGCCAACCCCCGAGGGCCTCAGGAAGGAGCGCTTTACTGTCAACGTAAAAAAATTTACCGCGATTATGGCCGTTCAATGGCTTAGCAGGGGGTCTTCGCTTCGTCAAAGTGTTGGAAGCTTTTACCGTTAATTGCCATTGATTGCCCGTCATTACCTGGCGAAAACGCCATCTTGGCTCGGTCATGTGATCTTGTGGGCGAGGAGCATCTTTTGTGCGGTTTGCACCCCTCGCCAAAATGAAATCTGAAGAAGTCTCATGCCTCATTCACAATGCATCGACGAACGGTGGCTATAGGTGCAAAGGGAAATTTCTGACGTCATTTTGTCGTCATCAACGTGTTGACGGTGGCATTGACGACTTGGAGGAGAGCTCCGAGTCGTTGATGGCAATCATCAACCAGACCTTACTCGTCTGCTACTCGTCTCCGGATGTTGTCAAAAAGAGTTCCGCTCGTCTGCTATTTATCTCCGGATATCGTCTCCTAAATGCTGTTGTAAAAAAAATGGCGCGATTAAATTATGTGTCCACGTTGACGGGAAAAAAACAAAATAATGGCGAGAGATAAAGGACACAATGGATAATATGGGATATTAATTTATGGCACTTTGGTTAAAGACTGATCAACACGTCGCTATCATTGTGGACCACTGTGGATAGTACGTCGACCATTGCTCAACTGTGTGACGTTTTCAAGATGGCGGAAAAACCGTCTCCACCGTTCGTTAAAGCATCGTGGCAATTTTAATTTGTTCAATTTTGTTCCAAAAGGAAATCACTGATATCATTGTGAGAAGGGCATTAAATTCTCGCCTGTTTGGTGAATGCATAAACGACTTTAAAAATGCATTGGGGTAAAAGGTAATAACTGATGAACAATTTGATTATCGACTCACTATTTGTTATGGACAAAATTATCTGTAGTATATTGATTTTAAGGATATTCTTTAAATGTAAGAATTCATTCAGTGATGTTCTTTGGAAATATTCAATGTTGTTCTTTGGAAATATTCAATGATGTTCTTTGGAAATATTCAATGATGTTCTTTGGAACGAATTCAGTGATGTTTTTTTTTAAAACAAATTCAGTGATGTTCTTTGGAAATATTCAGTGATGTTCTTTGAAAAAATACTTGTCTTGAAAATCAAATTTTGTATTCAATTTTTAAGTACGAGTGCATTATTTTTTTTTTTAGTTTTTGGAAATTTCGCAAGCTCTTGTCTTTTTTCGTGTTGCCTTGCGTTACACACGGTGGCTAATTTTCGGTTGTTCCTTTTCTGTTCCATTCATTGTTAATCAGTGGTGATGCAAAAAAAAAAAAAAAGACAAGGAGGCTGTGAGAGGGCGCCGATTGTGTCCGAATGACCAGGGCAATAAAGGGACTCGACTGCTCAGATGGTCTCTTTCTTAACATTATTGCCTTTTATTTCTTAAAGGGCACTTTGGCCACTTATGTAGGGTCCCTAGGGACAATAGCAGCTGGCGGTTAAAAAAACGATGGGTCATCTCCATCCGCTAATTGCCAGCCGTTGACCACAGGGAGCCAGAATCCATTTTCTAACTCAGGTTGTTTTTTGTCTACCGAAATTCCTTTATTTCTTTGATTGGGAATCCCCCTGTGGCCTCCCGATTGTTTACACCCTGGGAAAAATCCATGGGAAGCCCTGCAACTGGGACAAGTTGTGACATTCAGGCCCAAAACACTCCCAATTGGGGGCTGACCACTAGAGAAAATCTCACCTTCCCAGCATCGTTTACCTTCAATAACGTGCAATAAAAGTTGTTATAAAGGAACTTGACCTTTATAGTGGCATGATTGTTTAGCGCTAAATGGACACCCGGCGCTTATGTGGATACTTAACTGCGTATCTGCAGCGTTAAAACTTTCTCAGTTAACATTTTGTCAATTTTTGTTTAAATTTTCTCAAATTTGAAAGGTTTTTTCACTTT
>JAQGBX010000894.1:0-29340 GCA_034698745.1 Megaphyllum sjaelandicum
ACTAGCAAACCTCGGTGGGACGACACGAAGAACAAGGTCTCCCAGTTGGCTACCTGGAACTTTGAGCGTGCTTTCACCTGCAGCAGCAACACGCTTGGGTGCAAACACCTGACCAGAAACATGTTGATCGGCTTTATGAGTTTTCTGGTTCTGCTTGGTCACAAGGGTGAACTTCACTGGTGCCGCATCCTTTTGCGTTGGAGGCGGATCCGCTATCTCATCTACCGCCTGTTGATTGGCTCCCACAGGAGTCATTGGGATTGACTTTGGCAGATCCTTGTCAACCATAGACTCATTAGCAATTGGTGTTTCCACAACACCAGAACCCTCAGCTTGGGTACCACTTGCGACAGCTTGACTCACTGGGGTCGAGTTGACCGACACCTCATCCGAAGCCACCACACCATTTGTAGGGGCTAAGGTAACACGGGGGTCTCCAGCTTGTGGGAGACCAGGACCAGATGCCCCCAATTGGTTAAAGCACCCCTCGATGTCGGAAACCAGCTTTGCCCGGATATCATCTACTAAGGTATCAGCAGCTTTTGAAAGTTGGACACAGTTCCCACATTTTTTTGAGAATGAAATTCCCTGACTTTCTAGGTTTTTCCAGGAAATTTTTGAATCTTTCCATGACTATGAAAAAGTTAACACCTCATTTTTTAGTTTGTCCTGACTAATTATCAAAGGTTTATTTCTATTAAAATGGTACAAAAATTGAAACATGAACATTTTAAAACATACAGTATGTAACTCTGATACTGTTGTAACCCAAACAGTGGGCCAACTTAAAATGCTTCTTAAACAGCTTTGGCAAATTCTTTATCTTTATCAACAAAAATAATGTCATTTATCTTTGTCTCAGCTGTTTTTTGAGGGAATTTGACTTAATTATCGAATCGATAGACTGCTTCTCTTTGGTTTCATCTGCATATTTCTTCCATTCAGTATTCAAGAAATCCAATCTGGTTGCACTTTTCTCTTCTTTAATTGCATGAAGCTTTCACATTTTCTCTTCAAGCTGCTTCCATTTTTCAGTTGTTTTCTTTTCCTTATATTGTTATTTTAAGTCAAGAACATAAGCCAAACATAAGCCAGAATTTTACATAATAACTATTTACAATAAAACTTGTAACAGTTAAGAGTGACCACCAAAAAAAAATGCTATGCTGGTCACTGTACACAGGTGGTCACATTACAAGGAATGCCTGAATTAAAGTAAAATAATGAACATATACACTGTACTTATACATGTAGACTGTAATACATGTTGCAAAAACCACAAAACCAAAAAAAGTACAGAATCATCATGTCCATTACACACCGTATATTTGCTTACTACACATTAAAAATTACCAAGTTTTCCTTGTTTTAAATGCGTTTTGCTTCATAAATTCATGTTTTCGGTTTATTTCGATCTAAATAACATGATTGGCTGAATTATTTGAGAGCCACTAGGGTTAAAGCAGGATGTAAGGTGACTCATCTGTTATCTGGTAACTTTTTAAGGTACATTGACAATATAAAAATTGCAAAAAAGACATCACACACTGGTCACTGTACACAATAGACAGGTGGTCACTATACAGAGAATTTTTATGAAGGAAATGTACAAAAGTGGTCACCATTCAAAGGTGGCCACATTTCCAGGTTTTACTGTATTAGAGAAATAGTCAAAGGTGCTCATGTAGAATTTCTTACCTTATATAGCAAATATTTTCTTTAAACAGTTTTTGAGTAAAAGTCGATAAGAGGGAGACCCTATTAGTGACACTACCCATGTTGTACAAGACATGGAACAGGCTTTGCAAGTATGTTCACACAACTTAAGGTTAATTCCCTAAGCCCAAGTTCGGTGCCTTCATACTACAAACCATAAATATCTGAATGGATTAGCCCAACACAGCTACTTTGGAGAGAAATATTCTAAGGTCAGAATATTCCCGGTCCAATTTGAAAAGCTCCCTTATTTTCCAGGTTTCTTCCATGACTTCCTCAAATTCCCTGACATTCCAGGTATTTAAAGGTTTCGCCAGGCTGTGGGAACTTTATATTAAGCTAAAATTTCTGCTAATTTTGTAAATGGATAATTACCGAAATCTTCATGAGTATAGTTGCATAAGAGCATCAGATGTTTTTGAGTGCATGTTCTAACAATACAAGGGATTTTGTGCACCCGTCAAATGGACATGCACATATTCCACGAACATTTAATTTTGCGAAATAAAATCCTGCATCACTGTCACGTACAGGGATTGAATCAGCTGCAATATTCATCTAATAAAGACGTGTCAGTAAAATATGATTATTTCCCAGGAATTGTGTTCGCGAGCTCAAATTTTGTGAATTTATATCAAGTCAGATGCACGTCGCATTTAAAATTGGTCAAACTTCTTTAATATACATATACCTGGATTGCCATACAGATTCAATAGGAGTGCTCAGTCAGGACCTTTACGAATCGTACTTTGAAAGTCGACCGTGAAGTAATTAGGTACAAAATGAACGCATTTACTGGTTTTAAAAAAGTTACAGTATGACGACCTCGAGTGAATTTTTAAACCAATTTAGCTCTACTATTTACCACTCTTGACATAATTTACGACGGTCAAAGTACGAAACATGAGTACCCCGATGGTCTGTCATTTTTTTTTCTTGAAAGTAATCCAGTGAACGTACCTTAGTTCCAATGACGTGTTCGAAAAAAAATAGGAGGACCCTTTGATACGTCCCAAATATAAAATCATCGCCTTTTTGATAGAGCCATGCTGGTAAGGCGATTGAAACGACCTTCCATCCGCACCAGATGAGGAACGTCTGAGGTGCCATGCCGAACAATAACACCGTAGGAACTACCATCTTCAAGCGCCTGAACGGCGCAGCTACTGTTCTCGCCACCATTTTACGATCTTTCAGGATGCATTTAAAATGAACGGCAACCGACCATTCATGCCATACTCCGTCAATATCATTTCCGTCAACAAAATATAAGGTACATCAACAGAAACAAGTAACAACTGGCACTGCAGCCGCACCGGATGGCGCAGACGTCATCTCATCTGCCACACCCCAATACACCTTGAGGACCATTCATAAAGTCCTATACAAATTGACTGTTTCAGAAATTTAGCGCGCTTTTATTTTTACCGTTCAACTTGAGCCCCGTACACACCTGAGTCGAAAAACCGAAAATGGAATTAATGGAAAATCAGGAATTTTTCCCTAAAAAAGTTTTGCCCGCATTGTCGTTTTGGAAAATCAAAAACCAAATTTCCAGTTTTCATTTCGTGGAAAATAAAAATTGTTGAGAAATTAATTAAACAGGGTTCCCCCAAACCTGGAAAAGTCAGGGAACTTGAAAATGTCTGGAGAAGTCAGGGAAGAACGACTTTAAAAAAAAGTCAGAGAAATTCAACTTACTGGTAGTCATGATGTGGCGATACAAAACTAATGCTTCTACATGGTAAGCTCAGGGCCTGATTTGGAAACATTTTTACATTTTCCCAGTACAAATTTTCAAAATGTGCAACAGTTAATTAATCTGAGGACAAATTTGCAAAATTCTCCTCGTTTTCAGCAAACAAAATTTCAAAATTTCCCACATTTTCCGAGTACAGATTTGCATAATTTTCCACGTTTTCCAAGTACAAATTTGCGAAATTGTATACCTTTTCCAAGGAAAAAACTGCAAAATTTTCCACGTTTTTCAAGGACAAAATTGCCAAATTCGCCACGTTTTCCGAATATAAATTTTCGACGTTTTTTGAGGACAAAATTGCGAAACTGTCTACCTTTTTCAAGGAAAAAACTACAAAATTTTCCACGTTTTTCAAGGACAAAATTGCCAAATTCTCCACGTTTTCCGAATATAAAATTTTTCAAGTTTTCAGAGTTCAAATTTGCAAAAAGTTCTACATTTTCCGAATAGAAAATTTTCAAAATTTATTCATGCAATTTTTTTTTTAATTTTTTTAATTTCTTTATGCTAATTTCAAAATTGTCATTAGTAATTTTTGCAAAATATTTTACTGTACCGATTTGATTCCTGTGGTGCATGTGGGATGACATCGATGTTTTCGTTGACATGTCAGCATTAGCGAAAGCGCCATTGTCCGATTGCAGCATTTCCTTGGAGACCGGTGCCGCTAGGAGCGCAACTAGGAGTCGCATGTGCTTATACTGTGAGTCGCATTATTGCAGTTTGTGGTTTGTACCAGATAGAAGTTTATGTGCGTGTGTTGAATAGCTCGTGATATCGTTCTGTTAACTCTTTTTTCCCCGCGTGTGATTTGTTTCGTTGTTTATCAAACATTCCTGTCTGACAACCATAAAAAAATTGAAAATGTCGGGCTACGATCCCGACGCTTGGATGGAGACCAAACCCACGACTACCCAGCACGAACATGCGGCCTACGATGCGGATGCGTGGGTCGAAGGTGAAGGCATCGGCGAACTAGCATCGTGTTCGGACAGTGGTCAAAGCAAAAGCGGTGGATGGACTCATAACGACAGCGGATACGGCGGCGAGCGTAGCAGCTATCAGCGACAACCACGCGGCCGGGACCGAAACACGTCTTCGTTTCAGCATGCCTCCAACAATGGCCAGTCGTCCAACAGCGACTGGAGAGAAAGTCGCCAAGATGACCGAGGATCGGGAGGCTACAGCAGGCCTAACAGAGGATCTGGACGCTCGTTCGGGAATTCCAGGGGAGGATCACGTGGAAACGATGGCGATGGAGCTCCCCTTACCATGTCCATTGACTCCAGGGACGTTGGCAGACTCATTGGCAAGTTAACGGCTACCAACCGATGAGAATCGGAGAAAGGTGCCAGCATTTCCTATACCCGTGGTCATTAATAGTAGAAAGGACGTAAAAGACGGGTGATTTTAATGGCACTTCCCATCCCGTCTTCCTCCTTATTTATCCCCATCCACGGGCATTGAAGTATTTTGCCAACGTTGCCGGTCCCAAGCCCGGACTAATGTGGAGGTTTCGGCAAATGATTGGCGTTCTCCAGGTTCCACTGACAATGACGAAATATTTAATTCGGCTTTTTTTGTCATTTGCAGGAAAAGGTGGATCGAAAATACGAGAACTTCAGGATACGAGCCAGGCCAGAATTAAGGTGAGCAGCAGTGCAGTACCAGATGTTTTTGGAATGTTTCGATTCGCTGTCCTTCCTTTATGTAATCATCAATCATCTTGTGTGAACAGGTCGACAAGGATGATGGAGGAAGTGAAGCAATGATAAAGATTTTTGGATCTGAAAGTGCACAAGACAAGGCCAGAGACTTAATTAATGAATTAATCAATGAGAGCCAAGATAATGCATCCTTTGGATTTGGCAGAGGCAGAGGCGGAGGCGGTTGTAAGTGACCATTTTCATACATTTTTCCGAATATTCTTGCCTATTTATTTACTTTCTGAGCACCATTGTGATCGCCCATGTTAAATACAGCTTGGGGAAACAGATCTTCAGGAGGAGGTCCAGGCAGAGGATCCTCTGTATCGGTAGCTCCACCTACCACTACTTTCGTGGATTGGGGAAAGGCATCCCAAGATTATGAAGCTGCTCAGAAGGCTCGGTGGGCAAGTAAGTTTTAAATTTATCAACCTCACTGGGCATCTTATACACAATGCCTATAACTAGTGGCTCTGGTCAAGATAAACGTAAAGAACAGCGTGCAAACTGAAGTGGCCTAAAAAGGTGGACGCTGTCACCTTTACACCTTGTCAGTTTTCAACCGAGTTGTGCTCGTTGGAAATCGGACACACGTGGACATCACTGCCACTTTCTATGGGAAATGGGCGTTATATTTAATACCTAATGACATTTTATATTTCAGAGTGTCCTAAACTTATAAAGAATTTTTACACTGAAGACCCTACCATTAGTGCCATGCATAAAGATGATGTTGCGCTATTCAGGTATAAACCAGATTTAATTTGTTCGATAATTTCAGTTGAAAAGAAAGCTACTGCTTTATATACTAATTTTGTTCCATTTAGAAAAGAGAGCAACAACATAATGGTCAGTTGGATGGATTCTGCTATCAAGAAACCCTTACCGAATCCTGTGATGACATTTGAACAAGCATTTTCCAATTTTCGTAAGTAAATCAGGTTGGCATGCAGAGAATGGGCTTGGTAAAACGTAATTTCTTTACCTTGTCAAACACTTCTCTCTAATGTAAAGGTGTTTTTCTCAGTTTTCTTGTTTTTCCTTGCACTCTAGCTGAAATAATGGATGAGCTTCAGAAAAATGAATTTGTGAACCCAACACCAATTCAGGTGAGTTTAACCGTTCTTTAAAGTGCAGGAACTATTTGTATCCTTATTGACCTATTTTGTTTTTCAGAGTCAAGCTTGGCCCATTCTCCTCCAAGGGCTAGATCTGATTGGCATTGCACAAACTGGAACAGGGAAAACGCTAGCTTTTCTACTGCCTGCATTAATACACACTGAATTTCAAAATATGTAAGAATTGCTATACTTTAGGAAACAAGCTGACGTTTGTCAAATACACCTTAATGTGGTTCATTTGTTGAACATGAAGGGGTTGTAAGATAATGCCAAATAACATTTTTCAATTTCTTTAGCCCAAGAGATAAGCGAGGAGGACCCAACGTACTCATTTTAGCCCCAACTCGTGAATTAGCTCAACAGATTGAAAAAGAAGCCAACAAATTGAACTACAGAGACATCAAAGCGTAAGGAAAACTTATATAATACAGTGTAATTGATGCCAATTTCAAGTTCATTGATCGATTTTTTTTAAATAGTGTCTGCGTCTATGGTGGGGGTAATCGACGCGATCAAATTAACCTTGTTAACCAGGGGGTTCAAATTGTCATTGCCACACCTGGACGATTGAATGACTTAGTGATGGCTGGAGTCATTGATATCACCAGTATCACTTATTTAGTAAGTTGCATTATGGAATAATAAAAATAATTTCAACCAATATATAATCGTTATACGAAATTACAAGTTTTTTTTTTAAATAAGGTATTGGACGAAGCTGACAGAATGTTGGACATGGGTTTTGAGCCCCAAATTAAAAAACTACTTCTAGACATCAGACCTGATCGGCAGACAGTCATGACAAGGTGAGATGTGAAACGAGAGCTTTGTTGTTGAAACAAACCTTACCTTTGTGTGAAATGTTGATCAATTGTTTCTCTAGTGCAACCTGGCCAGAAGGAGTAAGAAGGTTGGCCTCTCAGTACATGACTGAACCTATTCAGGTGTGGGTCGGCACGCTGGACCTGGCAGCAGTACACACCGTGGAGCAACACATCGAAATCATACATCGAGACCAAAAGAGGGACCGCTTGTATGACTTTATAAAACAGATGGAGCCAAATGATAAGGCCATCATTTTTGTGGGGCGGAAGTGTGATGTAGACGATTTATCCAGCGATTTGGCACTTTTAAACATTCCTTGTCAGAGTATTCACGGAGATAGGTATCTATGCAGGAAGTTATGCAATAATATATAAATAAAAAAAATTATTAAATTTTAACTATTAAGAATGTAAAGAAAAAGCCCCTATACGAACCATATCATCGTATCTCTAACCAGTTTTGACTGATGGAATTTTCAAGAATAATTTCTTGGTTCAAGTTGTTGCAGCCAATTAAAGATTTCAAAATCTTGTTACTGTAGGGAGCAGGAAGACCGTGAGCAAGCTTTGGAAGACTTGAAGCTTGGCGATGTTAGAATTCTCGTTGCCACTGACGTAGCATCAAGAGGGATTGACATTAAGGATGTCACGTGAGTAACCTTAACCAACGGTTTTCAGCATGTCAGTATTATCTAAAGTATCTGATTTCCAATTTTACAGCCACATTGTCAATTACGATTTTCCCCGTAACGTGGAAGAGTATGTTCATAGAGTGGGTAGGACTGGGAGGGCTGGTCGAACTGGTCAAGCCATCACGCTGTTCACCAGAGAAGACTGGAGTCACGCTCGTGAACTTATTGCAATTTTGGAAGAAAGCGGACAGGTACGCCTATTTTGACCCAATGTTGCGGTCGTTTAAATTTTAAAATGCTAAAAAAATTTTCTACAATGCAGCATGTTCCTGGAGAATTGTTTGGGATGGCTGATCGATTTGAGGCCATGAAGGAGAAACGGGATGCCGAAAAGGCCGAATTTGGAGGCAGAGGAGGTGGATTCCGACGAGGTGGTGGAAGACGTGGAGGCGGAAATAGGAATTTTTTTATTTAGAAATCGTCCTAGATTCGCATAATTCCATTTCATTGTTCATTTTTTGTTACTTGTGTTATTTTAATTTATGAGACTTTAATAATAATCACATAAATGCTCGTGTAGAAATGCATTTTTAGTTCTTGTTTTGAAAACTACAACTTTTCATGTTGTTTTATACTCATTAAAACATTTCGAATGTGAGCAGTGTTTAGTGCGACTGAATAAGAGCAGAAATGCTGATGCATGTGAATGTCTCACACAATATTTGCATATTTTGTCATTGCCATTGGAGTTCAGATATGTTTCTCACTTTTGTCATGAAAGTAAATAAAAATATTAAACCTCCAACAAGACTTAAGCCAAAACTTTTAAAGAGATAAAAGTGAAAATTACAGTTGAAATCATGGAAGTATTCAATTCTGAACTGACACCTGTGAAGCTAAATATTCAGCTTATAACATATTTACCAAGCTAACAAGTCATGTAAACTATTAATAACTGCAATTACTCAATTTATAAAAACGTAATGAAAATCTAAAATGTGCTTTTATTTTAAGCCATTCATAAATTTCTGAACGGGACAAATTACAATATGACACAAATTGAAAATTTCTCAAAGGACATTTTGTTAAAAATATAGTACCAAAAAGAAATTCACATGGATTTAAATAAACTTTCTTAATATAGTCTTATCAATTTACAAATCTGAATTCATCACGTGCATATTTAAAACTTAATAATTGCTGCATGCACATTGGTTGCTAATGAAGCAAACTAGCCAACTGTAGCACTTCATTATAATTTAAGATCAAGTTGAAATTTAGTTAACAAAAACTGCATAAAGGTTTACCAACTTTATTTTTTTGTAAAGAATTATACAGATCGATTTCTGGACTTTCTTTCAATGCTAGGAATTCAAACTTAATTTTTCACTCTGTGGAATTCTTTCACACAGCTTGGGTGGAAAATTTCTTTCGCAAGGGCAACATATAGTACATGTACATGTTGGTACAAAACTAGTGTTGCTTTTCCACCGAGCAAAACAGTGAGACGTTAATGAAAACGATTACTCCAATACTTAAATAGAAACGATATAAAGTCCAGGAATGGATTTCAAAATTTATAGCTATTAGATCTTCCTAAAGATTATGATCCAGACATTTCAAAGCCCAATTTCCTTCATTTTGTTTAACGTCAGAATAATGGCGAAAAAGTAAACCATGTTGCTAACTAATTATAATCATGCCTATCCAAATAAAAATTCGACACAATGTCACTATCTATTTACGATTCAATTAATCCATATTCATTAAAAAAGTCATTGCATGTCGCAACAAGCTCCAGAGAGTGCAAGGATAATCTGTTCAGTTAACTGAGTATTTTCTGTGATAATCATCAATTAAACCAATTGGAGGATGCAACAATAGGTATGCACTTAATCAACTTTCTTAAGGCAATCTATAATCCCTACAGCTGTACATTTTTTCCCATTTCTAACATTGGGTTATAGATGTTGTTAAGATGAAGATGAAAATTAAAGCTTGAACAGTAACTAACAAACATATTTCTTAGTTGCCTAGCAACGCCTCAGAAGAATGCAAAGAATAAAGAGGCGAACATAGCACAGCAAGCTAGTATGAAGGAATAATACTTTTTTCACGGCAATTGGCCTAATTTCATTTAAAGTAGTTTCGTTGAAAACCAATAAGATATATTAGAACTCATTCATTTACCTTACTTATTAACGAGCCTGCCATCAAGTTTTCCATTGGTTTCTTCTATTTACCTTACTTGTAAACGAGAAAGTTTTCCGAACTCGTGTATGAAGCTGCAAACTGTCGTCCATCTGGAGTAGGATCAGAAAATGCTATCTGATCAATTGTCACTTCACAACCAAAATAGAAGCAAGTCCGCATGCAGTCAATTAGACGGGAAGCTACTTGGCATCTGCGTTGAGTGGCCAGGGTCCAAATGCGATTGATGCCACAAACGGCAGGCTCTGGGCTCGTACTGCACGCAAGAGGACTGTTTGCTTCAGAGGGAATCACTCGAAATGCCTAAAACCACATAATTTTAAGAAACTGGAAAATTCGATGCCAAACCAAGCCTACACTAATTAAGGAAACAAAACTTACCCGTTTAATCGCCTCTGCTATGAGGCAGCCCACAATTTTCTTTTGCATTACAAAGAAATAAACCTTAAATAAAAGTAAAATGAAGAAAGTGGGTTACTTGGATAAAGGGATCGATGAAAGGAATATTTTTAATCCATTACTTTTCAAAAAAAAATTTTTTTTTGCATTCCTACATGGATGCATACATTTCTAGATGTCAAACGCACTTACATCGCCATTATTAATTTCACCTTATAGAACCTCCAAAATTATGTCAAAAACTATTTTTTTATATAAAAAAAACAAACTGAATATGCATCTTTTGGAAGAAAATTGAAAAATTCACGTTCAATCTGTGCTTTAGGATCATTTGTGCTCACTTACTTGCATGGTATGTCGATCTGGCTCAGCTTTCTCGTGGAATCCCAGATTTGAGTCCATAATAGCTTTCACATCACTAACTTTCTTCAATGCATATTTGGGATCATCTGGTAAAACCACAAGCACTCTGCCATCCATAAATTCTCGCACCACACGTTCTTTTTTCCAGCCCTGAAATTGACAAGATTTAGCACTACTTAAAAACCGTAAATCTTATTTCAAAGAAGCATAGTAGTTGGAAACAACTTCCGTTATTTTAGATTCACATTCTAAAATTTTAAACTGCTGACACAAAAGGTTAACGAATTGGACAGAAGTTTCCTCCCATCCAGCACGCCAGCATGATCGATCATACACAAATTATTCAGACCGAATCTTTAATTTTCATCATGCTGTTACTTCACTAATCAAAGATCAAATATATTCTCCATCTTCAAGGGGTAGGTACTAGGTATTGCATAAAATGATAGACGAGACGAACTTTTGATTACATTTTGGAAGTGACAACTAGTTTGTCTCCCACAGACAATTAAATCAATCGCTAAAAAATATGCAAAAATATTTCACAACAACATGACTTCAAAAGTCACAGGGAATACAAAAAAAACACATGCCCCTAAAGCTAAAATGCATTTATGAAAAACAGGGTTCCCCCCAGAAATTTCATTTTCAATTTCCCTTGACTTTTCCAGGTTTAAAAAAAATTTCCATGACCAATGACAATATCAAAATTTACACATTTTAAAAAATTTACTAATGACAATTTTGAAAATTAGTATAGAAAAATTTAAAAAATGTACTCGGAAAATGTGGAGTTTTGCAAATTTGTACTAGGAAAACATGAGAATTTTTTTAATTTTGTCCTTGGGAAACGAGTATAATTTTGCACATTTTTACTCAGAAAATGGACCTTGAGCTAACAATGTAGGGGCATTAATTCTGGATCTCAACAACATGACTACATTGAATTTCCCTGACTTTTTCAAAATAAGACATTCTTCCCTGACTTCTTCCTGACGTTTCCCAGTCTGGGGGAACCCCGAAGAAGGAAAAAACAGGAGTTAAATAATATTACCTGAAATCTCAAGTTAGTTATCACAGTATTATGAAACTTGACATGCAACCCAACATCTTCTGCAGAATCAGGGTTATAAAGCATCCCACAATTGGTGCACATCTGAGCACCTATCTTATTCTGTCCAGCATCAATGATAAGTTGTTCCTTGCCATCCATATCTTTCAAACACGAGTTTTTAAAAGCTGGCAACAAGTTTTTCGAAGACCTGAAATTTGATCTGCAAGCCAAAAAAAAAACCAAACAAAACGTAGTAAACCAATTAACAAGATAACCAGTTTGGAAAGCAGAGAAAAAATCATAAGTAAGGGTTTACACATACTTAAGGTTGGACAAGCTTTCTTTTTCCCGAGCTAGAAAAAAAAATGCCGTCAGAGTAGTTTCAAATACTTAAAAAAAAAAACACGATAGATAGTACGTACAATAGCGAATGGGCCAAGCTGATTTTGAACGGTTTTTAGACAAGAGTGTTTCTGCAGTAATCGAAAGCGGGCTGCTGAATAACTCTATCCTTGGAGATGATGACAACGGTGGGCTTACTAATAAGCCACCAACAGGACTCTGGGAGATACTTTTGCAGCGATTCTTGATTATTGGACTCGGTGTTGCTGGACAGGGTTTATGGAATGAAGAATTTAAATTTTCAACTGACAAATCATGCATACTGCAGGCTTTATCGCTTGAGGGAGGGCTATAATGGTAGTGTTGTATGAAAGCATGCGCTGAGGGAGACCCGATACGAAGATCTTGCAAGTCCGAGACTGAAATCAATAAATAACAGAATTGTAAACTGAATATATTTTGGAAATTCGTTGTGAGGTTTAATCGCATGCTTCACCATATTAAGAAGCTGTCCTACAGAAATATATTAAAAACTAAGCAAAATGTTTAAGCTTCAATATGAAAACTAGATAATCCATTAAAATATTATTATTATTAATTTATTTATGCTTAAAGACATTCTAAAATATTAAGCATTGCCAATCCCATTGCAGCATAATTCAATGGTCGCAAGCTTAATATACTTTATAAAATGTGAAATTTATCCATAAATTATTGTAAATTGTAAGCTTTTTCTAAAAACTTAAGTATCGTCAAAAAACTAAACTGCAACCAAATCACATCTGAGAAATCATTTAAATTTTATAATACTAATCCAAAATGAAGTTGCATTTTCAACCATGAAACTCCAATGTGAAAATTCCTCCCAAGGGATTTGAGAAAATAGTTTTTCATTAAATATGACAGGTATTATGTCAGACATTAGTCTTACCAATGAGATCACTGCCATTCGATTTCATCAGATCATCAGTACAATCGCCGGAAATCATACTACTAGCAGTGTTGTCCAGGCTTTGTAAGTTTTTTGAGACTGGACTGTTTTTTTCTGGTAACATTTGATCGATTTTGCGCAAATCTTGCTTTTCAGGAAGGGAAGGCACTTTATCATCCGTAATTTCCTTTTGTGATAATACCGGAGTGATTTTTGAAGACCTTGCAGATTTCATGTTTTTGAGTGAAAGACTGGAACAAGATTGATCGGGGAATTTCATTGGCACAAGAGGAATGACATCATTCCTTGAAACTGCACCAGGAGGCTTATTAAGGACGGTAGCAGCTGATATTCGTTGTTTTCCAAATAATGTTGTAGTCATCTGAAGGCACTTTTCTTTTGTAGAACTGCTGAAGAATTTTCGTTTAGGTGGGACTTTTATCGTGTCCAACTCGACTTTATTTAACATTTCTGGCTGAAGATTCTCCAATAAGGACTTTTTCATAAATTTAGATTTTGAAAATTTTTGCGGATTCTCTAAACGGTTATAAAACAATGGTTTACGTTAAAGCTAACGTACAATACAATAAATAACTGCCTTTAAATTATGAACAAAATGCATATTTACTTGTGATATGAGATTTGGTATTGGCTTTCGCTTTCTTGCATCCTTTTGGTTTTTTTGGTATACGCTCTTGCACAGAATTTGAATTGAGGAGTGTTC
The DNA here is from genome assembly GCA_034698745.1 of Megaphyllum sjaelandicum. NCBI lineage: Eukaryota > Metazoa > Arthropoda > Diplopoda > Julida > Julidae > Megaphyllum > Megaphyllum sjaelandicum. The sequence goes on from JAQGBX010000894.1 coordinate 13,783, forward strand.
GATTTTGACGATTTCCTATTCTTTCATACTTGACAATATTTCGTAAAGCCTCAGCAGCATTAAAGGTTGTTTCCTCGTCGGAAAAGCTCAAGTTCTGGCTAGATTTACCATAAAAATTGATGGGATTTTGACAGACCATCACTGGAATTTAGAGAAAAAAACATGCTAAGATATCAGTTTTTTGCTGCGTTCATTGCCACACATTTGTAGTAAATACCTGGAGACTTATTCTCAGTTGTCATCACATCTAACTTTTGTTTCAGTGAAATGGTAGAGCGGGGCATGCGGACTAGTGTGACTCTTGCATGCAAGCCTTGCACGATATCGGTATTGGGCTCTGCTAATTTATCTTTACAAGATCTAGTTTCCTCTCCAGTGTTTCCAGCACATTTCATAGACTGGGATGTGTTACTATAAAATCAAATAATATATTGCTATACAATCTATTACTCAATAAATTAATCTATTTGAATAGAATAATTTCTGCACAAATTTTAAGAAACGTGAAATGCAGCTGAATAACGTGACATAATTCGATATTATATGCTAGTGCAACTCAGATAATACCAATTTACGGTTGCAAGACTTTTTGAGACAATGTCTCTAAAGAAACATAAAATAATGGGAAACAGTGTTTCCCACTTAAATTCAACACTAGCTGGAACTCGGGCACAAAGTGTATATTTTGTGAAGTCATCAAACTTCTTACTACAGCTAGGTATTTTGGGAGAAATCTAACTGTATATGATATGCCACGAATATATACTCGCCTAACTTCCGGGAATTTTCGTTTTCGACTCGACCTCCTAAGCGAGACGCTCATTCTTGAGACAATTAGATCGGTATAAACTGGGGAAAAAAGTGAAAATTCGTGAATTTCATAATGCATGGACGTCAAAGTATTTGATTCAAACATCGCCCAAGGCCATATCGATCGCAACTTATACGTATAAAAACAATTTTAAGCAAGCGGCGGCGATAACTGAGAGAACGATGCTAGAAAATAAACATTGGTTTCGTATATTAAAAAAGTCTCGCAGTTGTTACAAAATAGTTTCAAAAATCTACTCACGTTTATTGCACAACTTCCTAAACCGAACTACTGAAGAACTTGAGCCAGAGCCATTGAACACAGTATGACTTGGGCGGGAAAATTACAGTGTGACCGTGTGCACATGTACTTGGTAGATAGATGTGCTTATTAATCTATGATTTTTATAAGCGAAACTCAAACAGGTGCTTTGCAATTCGTACTGTCAAGCGTGTAAAAAAACTGAATAATGAATGGTTTTAAAAACAGTGATAACCATGAGTGATTATATTAAACCAATTAGCGAGTCGATATGGACACGTGACTTTGTTGACTATAGATACCCCTCGCCACAATCTGCATGTACCATGCATGAACATCCTCGATGAACATACTACATGTAGTATGTTTGCCTATAGTCCTAGTTGGGTTTGACACGATCTAAAAGAAAACTACCAGACGACTACACATGTGACAGCACGCAGAAACAAAAAAACGTTTACAGTAATTCGATCGACTTTTTGCTTTGTCTCGGCCATCATGTCTGCAGTCGAGACACATTGCTATTGCGCGACAAGCGATATGACTTCACTAACTTGGAATCTGCAATGCAGGGAATGTCAAAAATTATTTCACTTGGGTGAGTATAAATTAACAGTTAATATACATTAATTAACGGTAAAAAAAAGGTCAGCTAGCTCATGCGCCGCTACATCAGTAGGCCTACACGTACCATGTGATGATTGGGGCACGGTGCCATATTGCATACTGTGTTATTGACTATAAGATTGGCGCGCACTTTTCAAATTTCCCGCAAGTTTCAAGACTTAGTACACGTATTATTAAATTAACATTATACATTTTCACTCATGTCCAAAAGATGACCATAAAATGTCAAATATACACAAATATATAAATTATGCTTAGCTTTAGACATGAGTGCATAAATAGCAGCAAATCATGTATATACCGGGTGATTTCTATAACCAGTTCCATGTTTTTCTTTGGATAATTAATTGTTGGAGGTAAAAAACTGAGTTTGTGGTATTATGGTAAGATAGGTGAACGCTTTCAAATGAGGGTATTTCCGGTGACCTTGGAATGTAACTTCAAGGTCATTGCGTTACTATCTTCTAAACCGTAATAGTTAGAGCAAAATGTAAAATTAGAAAGTTGTAGGGCATCATGAAATTAGTTTAATGGGTGCATTTGCGTCATTCCATTACCAATATTTAAGTTCCAAACAACATTTAAATTATCATGTTTGCTAACCTGCACAGCAGCAATGCAATGCAGGAAAGCTCGTTCAAGAATATTCGGGGACAGGACAAAATCAGATTAAGCATTGAAACTGAGTGAATAACGAATGTAGATACATTGATTAGAGCAGTACCTTAACCCCATAAGACGTGCTTTACATTAATGTAATTGGAAATGTTGCCATTTTGTAATTGCACCCAGTTTCAATATTCTAGTAAGAGCATTCTTGCATTGCACTGCAGCTGTGCAGGTTAGTAAACATGCAAGTTTGAAACGTGGAACCATTAAACTAATTTAACAATGTCCTACAACTTTTTAATGGAACGTTTTGCTCTAACTATTACGGTTTAGAAGATGGCAACAGAATGACCTTGAAGTTACATTCCAAGGTCACCGGAAATACGCTCCAAAATACCACAAACTCAGATTTTCACCTCCAACACAATCCCAAATAAGCGACTGGAACCAGACTTAAAACTCACCCGCTATATATATATATACTGTAGTTATTTTGGTATTAGTTTTAAAATATAAATTAAAAAATTTAAATTCAATTCAATCCTTTACCCTGTAGTCAGTACATACTACAGTATCATGGGGGGGGGGGAGGATGAGGAAGGTCATTATACAATTTAAGTCAGACTAAGCAGTCTGGTCATGATTGACCCCACATCATGTTACATTTAATTATATTTCCGGTATTTGGGATTTTAACGAGGAGGATAGGATGGGAAGACGGTCATATGGCCGATTTAATATAGGAACTATCTTAGGCTGCATTTGCCTGATAGCCGACCCATGAATCGAACCTGGATCCACCGAATGCAAGACGAGGGTGTGCGGACCTTTGTCAAAATTTCTGCGGATAAGCAGTTGAGAAACACTGGCCGATAGAGTGGGGTAAAAACGGATGCTACATCTTTGTCGTTTTTCTGATTTAAATTCTGGGCCTACAATGACGCCAAGCATATATCATGAACTTGCACGTAGCCATGCACTGTAGATCCTGTTTAAACGACTATTTGTTCCATCTCAACCCACCAAATGCATGTAGTGTGGTATAAAAACGCTCAACGTCCGTCACATTCATTTACGTTGCTTTCCAAAGATATTTCCAGACGAATGTTGAGCCAGATTCTCAAAAAAAAAATCAGACACGTCATCCATGTTCTAACCCTTCCCTCTTTTTCATGCATTGTAATTCTGTGCACGCTGTGATTTGTTCTCTTAATATTTTTGACAACTGCGCATTCTTCGTGTCACAATTGCGTTGGGGAACGCAACTGTAAAGTACCCGATAATTAAACTCCTTATTAAGGCACTTGTGTGTTGACAACATGCCAAACAGCTTGTCCATCAGCTCCTAGCAAAGTGATGAAAAGCTCCGCCACTCATTCAGCAGTCAAGCTGATTCAGCACCTGCATGGGTTGGCTGTCTTGACTTAGGTTTTCTTGGACTTCGAAAGTTGTCTTCAAGGAAATGCCAAGACAACTCCATAAAAAGTCAATTAACCATGCCTGTCATAACTAATCCCTTGAACGGGAAATTAAATAAAGGGCATAATGGTCCATTGCTCATTTTGAAACCATTTTGTATACCAGTGAAATTCTGAATTTATCATCTAACAGATTGTCTAAAAAGTGGAAAGCCATCGCCTTTGGAGGGAGATCTTCTTTTTGAATTTGTCTGCACTTTCTGCAGCCTCTATGATTCAGAGCAAGTCATCAGACTGAAGTTGCATTGGTAAATACTGTTGTCAGTTAATACTTCCAAAAAATGTTATCATAAACTATATGTTCAGATTCTCTCAGTTACCTAAAATGGTTAGCCATTGTTAATTTATTGAGAACCACAATGTTGATGCTAACCCAACATGTACATTCAAAATGATTGTTAAATCTTAAGACCGAAGTATTTTTTCAGGATCCATGTTGTGCAGCTGACTCTGTACAACCTTCATCTATTGGGTGGAGGCAAATGTGGCTTTTTCCGATGGCGAGAACATATTTGCACTTTCATCGATAAACATTGGACATCCTTTTTCGGGTTCGCCAAGTACGTTAAATACACAAAACTACTTATTTGCGTTTATTCCCCAATACAGACATTTTCTGTGCCTCACTTTCTGACACTTCACAAATAGAACAATTTTCAAATGCCAGTTTTTTCACCATTCCTCAATTTTGTGACAGTTGCTTCCAGAAATATCACTTAATTATGGCATGACATACCATAAAATAATGCCGTAGTGTGAAAATGCATCGATATGTGAAATAAGGCAGTTAATTTTCCGTTGATGTTCTCCATTTGAACAATTGATGGTCAGGAATCTTACGTGTCATATAACCAAGGGTATGTCAGTACTAATCAATGTATTCACTTCACTATATTAAAGGGAAAAGACATCAACATGGCATAGTACTGTTGCTGGAACGCTTTCGTCAGGATGCCCTCACTTATTTCTGTCTGGTGCCAGTGACCTTGGTGAACTAGGATGGTGGAGGCTAGTGGATCCCCATCCACCCTTTCGTAAAGACTTGGGCAAGATTAAACGAAATCCGCATATTATACTTACATTTTAAGAAAAATTCTGTGAGCATGAAAACTTAGTTGTTGCTTATACCAAAAAATTTGATTTGTTACAGAACTTTTGTCACACGGAGGCAATCGCTCAGTTAAAAAGGTTAACCAAAAGAAAAAGAAAAGTCAAGGGGGAACCCCAGAGTCTGCATATGCTATTGGAAGCACATCTAGAAGGTGCAAGGGAAAACTCCAAGTAATAGTAAGTGGTCCGTAAACAGGTATTTTCCATAGATTGAACAATTTTCTGCAATTTCTCAGTATAATCACTGATGCAGGTTAATAAAGAACACAGTGCTGAAAACGACACCCCAGTGTTCCATGAAGACCCACCACAATTGGACACACTGCAGTCCAGTTTTAATTTTGACGATAGCACCAACAAGCTTCTACCTGATGAAGATTCGCTCACTTTATCAGATCTCGAACGAGAAGACTTGAATATTGATTCTAGATCAGTGTCACCAGTATCACTTTCCTCCATGACAATGGGAAAAATTATCTCAGATGCTTGCGGTAAAGAAGAATATATAGATGCCTGCAAGTATTGCCACACTCCTGTTAAAATTGTCATCTGCTGCATGTTTTTCTACAACCAGTTTGTATTATTCCTTAAATTTTCCCTTTCAATAATTAAAAACTGAAACGGTAATTTAAGTACTCAACCTTTTACAAGGGTTTCTTTCACTCGCATTTAAACGAAATAGTATGAACATACAGAAAATGAAGTCAGTCAAAAATTCAAGAAACAGAATATAACATGATGCTGAATATCGTTCAGGTAACTCGCTAGAGGCAGTGGAAAACGAAGAATCTGATACAAGTGAGGATGAAAGAGAAGCTCAAGTTGAGGAAATGAATGTTAGCCTAGGTGATACTAGCACAGAAGCAGTGAAAGAATGTTCCGATAACCAAGGAGATGAGCTAGATGTTATCGATAAAAACAAAGATAATATGTGCGTAATGGCAAAACATGTTTGTGAAAATTTGTCATCGTTGTTAAACGTAATCTTGTCGCAATTTATTTTTGATTAGCATAATACCTATTGGAGAATATGGAGAAAAGCGACTTTTACGAGAGTTGGAGGATCGTCTTGCCATTGCAGTGGTCCACAATCTTACAGCCAAGCGAATCAGGAGAAAACTTATTGTGCGACAGGCAAGTAATTGCATATTAGTAATGTTTCAATGAACCTATTAAAGTGCTTTCTTTCCCTAATGTTACTGAAATGTTTTATCATGAATATCTCCTGCAGCTGAAGCGAGAACGGAACATGCCTTTATTTGACTTGGACGAGCATGTGTGCGCAAATTCCAAAACTAAGCAACTAAAACTGGCACCTTTGTCTGTAAGTCTTATCTACCTATAGCCTCACACGGTAGAAAGTTCTGTCATTTAATATTTGTTGTTAAGGGCACTACTTCGAGGCTCGGACATGAGCACAGGGTCCTGGATCGGTATCAAGTCAGTTGTGCCTGTAACCTAGAAAGAACAGTGAATTACGTGCCATTCAGAACTAGGCTGATGGGACGAGAGGAGGCGTGTCAGGAGCTTATCACTAGCCCACATACTTCACGGTACTTTATTCATGCTTCATGCTGAAAAATCCATAAATCCAGTAGGTGGTCAACGATTAACAGAAATTTTGACATTTTTCAGAGTTCTGAATCCTTACATATGGGTAGATGCGGAAAGCAAACCGATGAAACTTCACTTGCTAGAAGAAGTTACGCAACATTTTGCACGGTCAGTCGATTATCAGTTGCCTGGCTCGAGTTGGAAATTCCAATTAACCATCCATTATGATATTTTTCCATAGGCGAAACCCCGACTGGCAGGCCCCACCTTCAGCTCCTATCTGCTATTGTTATGTTCAACCCCATCATATTCCTTCAATAAATGCACTCTGTCAAGAATTTTTTTGGCAGGGAATAGATCGTAAGTGTTGCCTCAATTAGTCCAGATTAATGAGATGTCAAAGTACCATCCAAATAGACTGAGTTATGTGTCGAAGTTTTTGCGCAATTTTTAAATTAGCGAAAGTTGTTTTAATCTGTCATAATGGTTTAGTTTCAGAGAGTTTACAGTTTCCAGATTTCAGCTGTGTTGTCTTGTACAAGTAAGCATGAGTTCATCAATATCTATATTTCTGACTATTGTTCATCTAATCAATGTATTCCACTCTTACCTGAAGAAAACTGGTAATTGGATTTGCCTTCATGGTACCCGACGTGAAATATAATGAGGCATACATCAGCTTTATCTTTACTCATCCCGAGTGGCGAAATGCGGGAATAGCAACGTTCATGTTGTATCATCTCATTCAGGTAGTTGAGCGAGGGTTTGTCTGTGAAAGTTTAATAGCAATGAGCGATTGGTTTATAACTTGCATACCGTTTGTAGACATGTATGGGAAAAGATGTTACCCTTCACGTCTCTGCCACCAGTACAGCAATCTTGCTCTACCAGAAGTTTGGTTTTAAAGTGGAAGAGTTCATCGTGAATTTCTACGACAAATACTTTGCAGAAAACTCCAACGAATGTCGACATGCCATGTTTATGAGGTTCAGTCGCTGATAATTTCCAAATAATAATTTATGATATGTTGAAATGTATTTTTCTTTCTGTTTCTTAAAAGAACTTTTTTTATTTTGAAGTTGCACTGTTCCCTGTGTAAGGAAATTTCAGTCCAGAATCTAGATTTGTTAGATTTAAACAAAGAATTTAACCAGAATCCAAGCTTCTTAAAATAAATGCCATCATGATTATCTTCATATTCGAGACCTTTGCCTGTAGTCACGTTATAATGGCAGATTTTGCATCTGTACTTCTGGATTTTTGTGCCTTTTGCACCAGTATTTGATGAACTCGTGATTTCAGATGAGCTGTAAATTAAAATTGTCTGTTGCATGTACTTGAATACTTCGAATTGCACAAACAATTAAGATTATTTCCACATCGAACATACCTTCCCACTGTGCTTCCCCTGATACTATTTTATTGCAGAATTCACAGGACATTTGCTTTCGTTTATTGTAGACTTTGATTTGTTCAATAGGCAGAGGATTGATAGAAGGAACTTCCTTCTTAAATTTATCAACAAATTATTAGCTGGTAATTGAAAAAAAAGTTTAAAACTTAATACAGCTTATGGGCAATAGACATACTTTGATTAAATCCATTAGCAGTGTAATAGCAGGATTTAACACAGTTGAATTCCACTGCTCAAGATCTGTGGCATCTAGAGCATACACCGGGGGTACTTGTCGGTCAGGGCCTGCCAGGAAATAAAATCGAGTTTTAATCTAGAAGAGTTGTCTTCACAGTTAACCTCTATGAAATATTACGGTCACTTGCATCTGAGAAACCTGTTTTTAATCCATTTTATCTGTTTACGGGCATATCGTCTGGTCACGAGTTTTAAGCGATCAATTCCTAAAAATGATTCACAAAATGTCAGAATTTTGGTGCAACACACGATTTTAACACGATGGTTAAAAACAATTACCTTCTACAAGAAGCTTCTGTGATTCAGGAAATTCTTTGCTGCTATCGTCCAAATATAGATATGATTTAAATTCTTTAAAGCCAATACATTGGAAAATTCCTTTAGTGTAGTCTGGATCAGTGGCACTAAGTGTTTAATGAAATACATATTATAAAATGCTAATTTTATTTTATCTATAAATAAACCACACCTATCATATACTAGCCTGCATTTATTATAGCGATTATGAAAATCTAGCAGCTCAGCAATTAATCCCCGCTTCATCATGTCGTCTACACGTTCATCGAGTCGTTTATCTAAAACTAATGAAAGAAGAAGAATAAAGTTCAAATGTAGGAACAATAAAATATTATACCAGCATCAGAATTTAACAGAAACATTGAGAAAAATTCTAGATAAAAGTATTAGTTAGAGAATTTGTATACCAGACTGTTCACATTGTAGCCAAAGGATGCTAGAATTTGTAAATCGTAGTGGTCCACCTAATGACGAGCCCCCTTCGAGAGCTTTTTGATCTTTAATAATATCGGAATGAGTGCGACCAGATTCTTCGAAGATTTCAAGACTTCTAAAATACGAATTAGATTTCATTGTCATTTCTTAAATTTAACGTAATGAGACGAATTATATAGGATATCATGAAATGCAATCTTTTAAAGGATACTGCTCAACAAAGACATACAGATATGTTACAGGATATCCCATAAATTAATGGTACCTTAGTACTTTTCTTCTATCATTGGGGTGCAAAAGTTCAGCCATTTCTGGGTCCACCTCCATCAGTTTTAAATAGAGCTCATCATTTGATACATGGCATAGATCAGGCTGATAAACTGAATAAAATGAACGACAGTCTTCAACCGTCAAAGCTATTTCCTTCGGAACATAAGCATCCACACGATTAGGCAAACTCCCTCTTGTGTTTATGCAGGTTTTCCCACTTTTGTAGGAAGTTTCCTAAAATTAACAAATTTACAGCTGAAGAGTTAACAAATAAAAAAGTCACTGGAAGATTAGATATACCTCATCCATGAGAACTTTCCACAGTAGAGATTCAATATAGTAATTGGTTCCTCCGACAATAATAGGCAACTTTCCTTGCTCTAAAAGTGTGTTAATCTAACAATGACGCCATCAAGGAAGGGCAAGTGTATATATTGAATAATATGTTTCCTAAATACTTCAAGGATACGGCTGCTAAAGCTTCATTTCTAAAATCTGCCACAGTGTAGGGATGAAGAGGATCGACATAGTCAATTACATGATGTTTCACACCATCCATCTCTTCCGGCAACACTTTATTTGTGGCTATGTCTAATCCACGATATACCTGAAATTAATGCACAAAATGAGTAAGATACATTAATATATATAGCTACATACAAATTCTTATCGGTAACAATTGATCAGATACCACATAAAAAACCAATTAATACATTACATAATTATTATATATTCATATATCAAATACTGCAAATTCACCTTTACACAATACAGTACAGATCGAGGTTTATTCTGGTACAAGGACAACCATGATCCCTAGCTCACCTGCATTGAATCAGCACTGATGATTTCTCCGTTGAATTTTTTGGCTAGTTCTATTGCCAATTTTGATTTTCCAGTCCCAGTAGAGCCTAGAATTACTATAACGGGCAACTGAGAAAAAGGCATTGTTGCTAATAATCTTAATGGAAACAATCGCGATCCCAAAATCTTTGATAAACCACTTTTAAAAGGAAACATATTTCTCACGAGCGGTTTCTCGTAATTTCATCATGACGTAACAGCTCCCAAAATGCAATGGAAATCGTGAAACATTTCACAGTTAAATAAAGGGGCAATTCAAAAAGGACGTCGCAAAATTTGCCCAAAATCAGACCCCCCCCCCCGTCCGCATTGTGTCTGGTCAATCAGGACGTCCGAAACTTTTTAAAAAAAATAGTATTCGGAAAATGTTGATTGTTTTGTAAATTTGTACTTGTGAAAACGTTGAGAATTTCGTCAATTTGTCTTCAGAATCTGTTGGAAATTGTGCAAATTTCTCCTCGGAAACTGTTGAAATTTGTACAAATCTTTACTTGGAATCAGTTGGAAATGTTGAAGATTTATACATGGGAAAATGTTGCAAATTCATCTTCAGGAAAAAGTTGTAAAGATGTCCTTGGAAAAAGTTGACAATTTTGCGAGTTTACATGTATGCTCAATAAAAATAAATAATTTCACTTTGCAAATTTGTACTGAGAAAATTTGAAACAAAGCAAATGGACCCTGAGCTTTTAAGTTCTCTGACTTTTCCAGGTTTTCCAGGACTGGGTTTGCCTTGTTTACTGACTAGCTTTTGCAATTTATAACCCATCTATGCGATATTTCGCTCAATTTCCCTTTTACTTACCTCCCCGTCCACATTGTGTCCGTGACTCAACCTATCCCTTACATGAGGACGTCCTTTTTGAATGGCTCCTAAAGCAAACTGTGAATAAACCCACAGTATATCTGATAAAATTTCTAAATGGAACAATGTCATTTTAATTTGCAACAAACAATTAAAACATTCATGTTCAAATTTTTATTTTCTTAGAAAAAATTAGCAAAAACCGATATCAGCAGCGCATGAAATCAAATTCTGTTCGACAATGATAAATAGTTTTATTAAATTTATTACAAATAAATGTACAACTCAAAAGTGGTTGCTTTTAAAAACTGATGGCCCATTTGAATTGAATCGAACGATTATTTTACCTTTTGCTTTCCTTCTTTGAATGTCCTCTAAATGCTAAAGTTGTGTTACCTTTAGAATTTTTAAATCTGTTTCTATTTTTCACGTTGGTGGTTTCATAAAAATGTACACCGATCTTCTTTACTTTTTCATTTCTTTCTAAATGGCGACGCTGTGTATATGAAGTATTTAAAGTAATTAATAACAACACCACATTTACAATTATTGACATCATAAGCAAGTGTAACCTAAATACCTCTTTGGACGTTAGTTTCTTTGCTGGCACCTTATCGTCATCATCATCCAAATGAAATTTGCGTTTACCTAAGCCAGGACAAATGTAGAGTACGTTGTGATACATTTTTACAAATTCTTAAACCTTATCGACTTTTGGTAACAATTATAATGACTTGCCCCTTTGTAGAATTGTTGACTCTAAATCTTTATCAGCTTTCAGTTCAGTTACTACAAACGTCCCACTGCTGGTTTTCACACATTTCTCCTTCTGATAATGATTAAAAATATAATTAGTTGTATTGCTAAAAAAATCAAATTACTTTAATTGCAAGTGAAAAATAATTTCTGACCTTTGCTTTACTTAATTTATCGTTTTTACTACCACCATTATCCTCCTTCTCTACTTCCTCAACAACATCTTCTTCCTCGTCATCATCCTCTTCCTCAACATCATCATCTTCTTCCTTCTCTTCTTCACCATATTTATTTACCCCATTATTTTCCTTTATTGGTATGTTTGTTTCTTCAATTTCCTTTTCCATCTCTATAGCTGATGCTGATATTTGAGACTGGCTTTCATCATCATCTTCCTCCTGCCAAGAAAATTATGTGAAAGAATTAACACCAATCAAGCAAATGATATTTTGAAGAACATTATGCTCCAATTAAAAAATACAAAAGAAATTTGGATGATACTCCAATTTTGTATTGTTTTTTAAGTGTTAATCTAAAATTAATACGTATTTGTTGAAAGAACATACTAATGTAATTTGGGTTTATTTGGAAATTTTGATAATGCAGGATGACGGAAATACTAATTTCTAATTTTTAAATAGTCACAAAGTTACACATTGTCTCAACAAACCTGATTAGCAAGTCGAGCATCTTCATTAACTGCATCCAAATCTTCAATAATTGGTTTTTCTGGGTCAAAATTGCCATTTTTTTCTTCATTCTAGAAAATATGATTTTCTTTAACTTCAAAAATATTCACACAATATTAAAACACTCACCAATTTAATAATAAAAAATATTGATAGTTTTTGACAAATAATAATAATATTTTTAATTTTAATATTACATACCTCACAACCAGGTGGAGTCACAAAATAAGGCAATTTTCCTCTTTGCCAATCATTCAGCACCATTTTAGCCACCGTAGAAATGTCTGGGTCACCACGCTTAACAGAAAACAAAAGCGTGTTAAAACCAAATCAAGTATATAATGTTTTGGACGAAGTGAGCAATAACGTTTTATCACACCTTTAGTAATTTGCCACTTTTACGTGCTAACTGTTCCAAAAAGTCTTCAGAACTTTCCCAGTCTTCCAACTTGTAGGTTTTCTTAATGTAATCCTTTCTTACTCGCTGCAAAACTATTGGAATATAGTCCTCCGGCGTTTTGACCATTTCAACCCTGACCTAAAGGTTTAACAATAAATACTCAAAGATCTTACTTTAATAAAAGTACGAATGATACAGTCCTTGTAAACTTTGTTAAAAACAGTGGCTTACAACTCCTTTAAGGACTTTGTCAGAGTCTGTCTCCCCTGTAGGATACACAACGCCTGGAGAATCTATTAAGTATATCCTCTTCATAAGTGTGATATACTGCCACACCTGAAATATTAAAACAAATTCAAGTTGATTGTTCTGATCTAGATTAATATTAAAATCTGTTGAAAAACTCACTTTGGTTTCACCAGCAATTGGTGCAACTTTACAAACTTTCTTTGCACGCAGAGTATTGATAACTGAACTTTTACCAACATTTGGATAGCCTATAAAGCCCACGCTAATCTGTTTCTTGTCTTTATGGAGCTGCAATATTTTTTAATAAAGTTGCATAAATTCCCACAAATTGTAAAGGCAAAGGAACCAAAAACCGAGGTTGTCGTACCTTCCCAAATTGTCTTAAAAGGGTAATAAGAGCTCCTTTTCCAAATGGGTTTTTTATGCTGGCATGAAATGCCATTGTGGGATATTCTTGAGATAACATAGCAACCCATTTTTTCTATTGTAAAAAAATTCTTTAAACGTTGCAAATAAATAATTACCCTAAAGAGAAGAAAAATAAAAAGTTAATTCATACCGTAATCCATGTTGGCACAAGATCACATTTATTCAATAAGAAAAAGAGGTGCTTGTGAGGCTTTTCTTTTTTCAAGAAAGCTTCCACCTGCTTGGAACGTGTTCCTGATGGATCCCTCGAATCAAGTACTTGAACAATTACATCAGACGAGTCAATAACCTAACATCAAGTATAACATCAACAAATCAAGTACTGCAGCAATTTTGAAACCAGTACAACTCATTATCAACTGATACGAATTAGTTGTTAGTGTAAATTATTAAATATTAGCAATTTGTTTCAGTTCCAAATTTATTTAAATGAATTACCAATGTTTGTTGTGATGTTTCTTGTATGTTTTACAACTGCTCAATGCAAAATTCTGCATGCAACCAAACTGTTGTCCAATCTTACCTTGTATAATTCATTCCAAACTCGCTTTGACTGTCCAGCCATCATAATCATTTCCCTGGCCTCATCCTTCATGTCTGGAGCATCGCGTTCTAAATCAAGATCCTTCTCAGCATCGTATAATTCTGCTGATGCTTCTGCTGTCGTTGCCAGTTGCTGAAGGGTAGTGAAATAATAAGCAATTAATATTATATTTACAAATTAAATTAACATGCTAATTAAAGATTCATACCGCTAGATCTGCAGTTTTTAAGCTAGGTCTCTTGCGGATTGCTTTTGGACCGAATGTAGATTCGAAGCCTTCGGTGTCAAGCAAATGAACCCGAGTGTGTTTTGCAGTTTCATTTAAAAGGCTTATTGGCAATTTTGTCTGCCGCATAATCACTTGATATGGATCCTTTATGGCCTTCCCTAGTTCGTCTTGAAACTTTTGCAAAGCGCCTTGAGTAATTACTTTAGTATTACCTATTATAAATAGATATCATTAATGTGGTTTAATTCACGTGCTTTTATTTATATACAGTGATATTTAGGGGCGCATCCATATTCTTCAAATTTCTTATTAAATCAAATTTACCGAACCAACGCTGATTGGGCTCCACCCTGGCTTGTGTGCCTGCATTCACCCACGCCTGGAAAGGGGCAGCTTTTATGATTTTTCCTTTTTTATCGCTATAATAACAAAATATAAAATTTATCTAAACTGTTTATGCTCAAGGTGTCGATCCATGGTATTGTAATACCCAAATAAGCCAACACAATATAGGTATAAGCATGAACCAGGCTGACAGTATATATGACCACGTAGTAGGCATACCGTTTCGCTTTGAAATTCCTGTACATAAGAAGGCGTTTTATGGTCGAGCGGTCTCGCATGTGTCCACCCCCCTTCGACTTTCCGGGAGTACGATCTGTTTATGAATTATATCAAGTAAACACGGCATAATTTAAAGAAATATAGTCAACATTCGACATTCATGTTATCATAGGATTAATATTGTAAAAACGTGGTTGTACCTGGATTAAAACTGTGATTTCCAGTCTGAAATCCTTCCCTCGCCTTCCTTTTCTTTTCATTTGCTATTGTTTTACCCATTTTGGAAGAATTTTGATGAATAAATTGAAAAGGTATTAATTCTAGAACTCTATTGCCTTTCCTCAACGACACGTGCGACAAGAACCACAGCAGTCACAGCACAGTATGCAGCCAAGCTCGCTATGCATTGTGGGAGCTATTTTTATAAGGTGTCTTTAGTTTAGTTTAGTTTAGTGCACGCCACCTACGTGAAGGAATAGAGGTCAGATGAAGGACAATTGAAATAAGAGTTCATACAGCGAAGATAATAGAATTTTAGGCTTTAAAATTAAATAATTCCGCTAGAAATGTTCTTAAACATTTTACGATAATAAGTAAATTTCAAGTATTCAGGTTAGCGGAGATTTGCCTAAATTTCTTCCGCATCAATAATATTATAATAATTTAACGTCAATATAGGCTGATTGCATGTGCAGTACTGTAAATGAAGCTTTTGAGGTTATAATATTAAACTCTTGAAGTTATAATCCGTAAAATGAAAGTGTCCAACAAAACTTTTAGCATCGATCAGTAGCTTTTCGATGCCTCAAAAACGCACATACGTGTAAAAACAATTTATAAAAATCAAGTATAACCCAAGTATAGACTTCTAACCCACTGTACTAACCAACTAACCTGATCATGTTTTATTTCAAAGTACGAATTAT
>JAQGBX010000895.1:0-29310 GCA_034698745.1 Megaphyllum sjaelandicum
AAATTCAATGATGGCTTCAGAGGCCTTTGTTTAATTGGAGGAGTCTACAATGACATTCTGTAGATTTTATGATGCTTTTACTCAAGGTTCCCTCAGAAATTTCATATTCAACATCACCGACTTTTCCAGATTTTTAAACAATTTATTCTGAACAATGACAACCTCAAAATTGGAATACAGTAATGCAAATGTTATCAACGATATTTGAAAATCTATACAAGAAAATATTCAATATTTTGCAAAATTTACTATTGACATTTCTGAAAATGTTTCAAAATTACAGTATTAAAATTTTAGAACATTTTACGAAATTAGCCTGATCAAATTTTGAAACTTTGTATTCGGAAATGTACAAGCTTAGCAATAGCAAATTTGTACTCTGAAAACGTTGATAATTTTGCAAATTTGTACTCGAAAAATGTTGATAATTTTTAAAATTTGTACTCGAAGAATGTTGATAATTTTGTAAATTTGTACTCGGAAAATGTTGCTAATTTTGAAAATTTTTACTCGGAAAATGTTTCAAGTTTTGAAAATTTGTTCTCGGAAACTGAAGATTTTTCAAATCTGTACTCAAAAACAGTTGAAAATTGTGGAAAATTATATTACGAAACGTTTTAAAATGATGCACATTTTTTTCATGATAGTAAACAAGGTTTTTAAATGTGTATTACATTTTTACATGTAAAATGCTTGGTAAGCAATGCACATTTACGCTACATAAAGAAACATGTTTGTTAAAGGTATAACATACTTGTTCCATGTTGAATACATGTAAATGTACATATTTAACATATAACATGTACATGCATACAGTATTGATTATATAGCATATGTCTACTAAGTGCGCATGCACCGCAAGACGAAACATTATCTACATTTACGTTTTCTATCTACATGAAGCTACGGCTATTTACACTGAATACGACAGTAACTGCTATTTTTTCATAACACGAAGAAAATAAGAGAGATGTAGAGAGAGGTAATGTACTAAGGGGTATCCACCCCTTCGGACATATGTTAATGTAGTGATGTTTTGAGTTTTAAAATAAATCTTATTCAGATTAATTGATTAGTACAGTGGTTTAAATTCTCTACTTAAATTATTGTTATTGTTGATGCCCCAGTGCCAGCCTCCCAAAAAGCCGAGTCATTATGGGTTGGAAGTTAGTTTATGGTAGGTTTTTTGCAGTTCTATAAAAGTACCAAAGGATGGGTTCGTCTAGTTCGTCTTTTTATGATATTACACCAATCAATTGTTTTAAATATCATCTATTTCTGTACACGTCGTTTTTTTAATTACATTGCACCTGTGGTGCAAATCTCGACACTCCGGGGATTCCCCAGTCTCAGAAATTTCGTATTCAACTTCCCTGACTTTCCCAGGTTTTTATACAAATTTTCCTGAACAAGGAAAAAATTAATATACATGTATACTAATGATAACCACCCTTATGTAAATCGTGTCTTGCATTTATATTTTACAAAATTTAGTTTCTATTAAAAATTGAAAAAAATTGCAAATTTAACTTAAAATTTTGTTGAAAATGTTGAAAATTTGTACTCGCAAACCATTAAACGTTTAGCAAAAGCTCTGAAATTGTTTCAAATTTTGCAAATTTGTAGGTCTACTGTAAAATTTTTAAAAATCATAATTTTGTTAAAAAAAGTTGGCAAATGGACCCATGAGCTAACCACGTAGAATCATAAATATTGGAAAGTGACAATATCATTACGTTGAATTCCCCTATTTTTTTTAAAAAATGAGTCATTCTTCCCCGACTTTTTTTTAAATTAAGACATTCTTCCCCGATTTTTTTCATAATAAGTCATTCTTCTCCGACTTTTTTTTCAAAACAAGTCATTCTTCTCCGACTTTTTTTCAAAACAAGTCATTCTTCTCCGACTTTTTTTCAAAACAAGTCATTTCTTCTCCGACTTTTTTCAAAACAAGTCATTCTTACCGAATTTTTCAAAACAAGTCATTCTTACCGAATTTTTCAAAATAAGTCATTCTTACTGACTATTTTCAAAATAAGTCATTCTATCCCGACTTTCTTCAAAATAAGTCATTCTTTCCCGAATATTTCAAAATGAGTCATTCTTCTCTGATTATTTCAAAATGAGTCATTCTCATCCCCTCTTTCCCCTTCCCCTCGACTTTTTTCAAAATAAGTCATCCTTCTCTGACTTTTTCAGGATAAGTCATTCTTACCGACTTTTTTTCAAAAAAGTCATTTTTCCCCTACGTTTTTAAAATAAGTTATTCTTCCCGACGTGTTCAAAATAAGTCATTTTTCCCTGACCTTTCCAGATTTTCCAGGTGTGGGGGAACCCTTTAAATTCTTATTAAAAGCATACAAATCCTCCTTTTATTTTTGACGGTGTGCTGCATTAGATTTCAACATTAGCACTCATCTATCAATCACATAAAAGCTGAACTGACTTTCAACTTTTCCATAACGCCAGAAACTAGCATTAGTGCAAAAATTTACATTACCGCTAATGGAAATCGATTTTCATAATAAATGAATTAAGACTATTTCGCAAATGGCTATATGCATGCTAATGCTATTATATTTGAATAATAAATTAATTCTGCGGTAATTGAATATTTGCCTTCCTACCTCTTATTTAGGTCTTGAGTTAAGGAGACGGTAAAACCACGCAACTGCGTGCATACTATTCTGCGATGAGGCATTTTGCTAAATACCTGTACATTTCATAGATGTTCCCCGACAAAAATTCCAACGCCTGTACAAATAATGGCAAAAGCGAGTATCCAAGCTTTTTCCTATTGAAACCCAACGTTGTTGGGGTTCGAAAAGGAGATTGTTTCTCATATTCTGAAGCTTCATCCGCTGCCACTGTACCTTAATGGACTTCTGACCACTGATAAATCCATCAGCTATAGCCTTAATTCCATTTCAAAATAAAGTCACTTTGAAGATACAGATTTGCTCCATCGAGATTAAGTAACTTGAGCAATTTAGCTTCAGGGATTTCGCAATAAAGCGATTGCCAAAATCCAAAGCTTTGTATCCATCACTTTAGTCTTGATCATCAAATAGCAGCAATAGTCTGGGGCATCAGACGTAATAGGCAAACAAAATCAGCTTTTGAAAGTACTAGTACTTACTGCATATAATCGATATCTGTACAATGGACCTTATGCAAATTTCGTCAGCATGCACAGTATATCACGTGACATTTAATTCATTACATTGGCGAAAATTAACCAGAGGAAGGTTCTTTTAATCGTTGATTCAATGAAATGATCACGTGATGAAGCCTCATACGTAACATTGAATAAGATTCATTGCCAATACATTGCTACTGTGAGGACTCCCAGGGTCATGAGGGGAGATTAGGCAAATTCTTGACACACGCAAGATGTTACGTAAGAGGAATGAAGAACATTCCAAAAAAGTATGCATAACATTCCAGGAAGGAATGTTGGGTCTTGCCAAGTTTGCCAAAAATGCCCTCTATAGCGCTAATTTTTAAATTAAAAAGTATAATTGGACTCATTGCACAGGCTCAGATTTTCAGTTCGAATTAAAATTGTTGTAGCAAGCATTTGAACTTACTGGTAAAACAGTAATAATATTACCTGTCTTTCAGTTAAATTTACCCACTTGATTCCAGGGATTAAATTGTACTTTTTACCACAATGACAAATACTACGACTTCATTGTCAGAATTAAAGCCACCTTTTTTATTGGCATGCAGATGTTTGAACAACATACACTGTAGCTACAAAGCTCTGAAGTCAAAATAACTATCATCCAATAACAATGAAGAAGAAACTACCTTTGAAGTGTAATGCAAATCTTCGATTTCTACGCTATTGACCTCAATACACTACGGTAAAGATGTTCGAGTCTTAGGTAAAACGATTTTTCTCTCGTTTTTTGCAACACTAGAAAAAATACTCCACGTTTCGCGAATTCATTTCTTATACGTCGCAGAATATAGCTTCCAGAACCACTGTTCCAGAAGTCCCTGCGGACAGAGCCATAGGAACTCTTCCACTTCATACATCAATCATTTGCTCACTCAAGAGCAGAAGAGCCCACGTGTATGTCCATGCACAACTTCGTGCTTTGCCTTGCTTAAGCATTCCATATAATACTCAGGAAATAAATTGCATGAGGATTAATTTCACAGGCTTCATGTGGACGTATAAATACGATGTACAAGTTGTAATACGATGTATTAACATCTGGCAAACGCGCGTACAGTAATTACCAATGCACATAAACTAGAAAGCCGTACAAAGAAGCAATTAATTAAAGGAAGAAATACGCACTTATTATACATGGAAACGATTAAAAGCAGTTCTTAGTAGTGGAACTGAACCAATGTAATCAAGCTAGAACGAATCCGCGGGGATTAATATTGCATATGTACAGCATCCAAATGATATGCCCTTAATAATAATAAACGCAGAAAATAAATTACTTTTACAAGTTTTCGGTGAGAAACTAACTGTACAAATGTAATGTGTTCAGGTATATTGTAGATTTGCGAGTATATTAATAACACTTTACTGGAACAGAACGAGGATATCCAAAGACAATCCCTCGTCATAACTACATATGCCTCACGAGGATTATAACTGTACTGATTCAGGGGTCTTACATCTGCTTTTATGTCCATAACTGCAAGAAGAAGAACCGCTTTGAGGTGCTGGCCTTGCTCGCTTTAATGATGACGCTTTTTTTTTCACAAGTTTGGATGTTGAAATATATGTTATATACCGATAAGTTTTTGAACAATATGTGAAAGTGTTAGTAGTTTAGTTATTGTATAAGTCGATGGTAAACTTTTGCAGTTCTGTAGAGGTACCATAGATTTTTTTTTTCTTTCATTAAAGAGAGATTAACTTCCTGTAGGTGGTTATCACTAGGGATGTATTGCATATCTGCAGGGTCGGATTTTCTTGTTTCTAGTAAATCTGGGTGCCTGCAGTGGAAAAGTAAGTGGGGCCATGATAGGCTGCGAATTTTGCATAGGGGACATAAATCAGCTGTGTTAATTTTGATGTTATAGGGGGATATAAAAGGTGCAAGGGTTTAGGCGTAGTTGGAGTAGGAAGCGTTTGAGAATAAATGGAGTTGGGGTATCCAGGAATGGTTGTCTGATATTTATGGCTAGTTTAGTTTTGGAATAGTAACTATGCATCCTTGAGTTTTGAATTCGGGTGCCCATAACTGTAAGAGGCTTATCATAGTTTCCTCAAGAAAGTTGTTGCGAATTTACATGGCCACGTCTAAATAAAAATACCTTGTAATACATTTAAAATGATGCTAGGGACTATATGATGCACCTTAATTTTTAAGCAATTTTTTAAAAACATATCATTTTAACTGTTTTTATTATTACCGTAGATTGCAAAGCCAGACTAAAAAAATCTTAATTTATAAAAAGCGGTATAGAAAGCTTTGTTTTAATTTTTAAGAACGTCTTTATTTCCGATATACAGTCAAACCTCGTTAAGACGAATTTCAAACGATGTCAAAAATTGTTCGTTTAAACCGTAGTTCGTATTATTATAAGTCAGTTCAAACATGACAAACCATAATAACTAAAGTTTCATCGAAGTTTGGATAAAATTTGTAATGCAAACGCAATTCCACATCAGGAATAAGTGATTGGAACCAGATTCGCAAACTTTACCCTACTCATGCTCTTTTGTTATTTTCCTATTGTCTAAAGTTTTGTTTTAACAAAGCATTGCATGAATGCTAAGGAACTCGAAAATTCATTCGTTTCATACGAACATTTTTAATATCCAAATTTGGAATACGTCTTAAACAAACGTAATTCACGTAATTCATCCATGCCCTAGGACAGGGACTGGAAATGAGTTCGTATTAACAGAATTCGTATAAAGAGATGATGTTCAACAGTAGGCTACCCTATGGGCGAGCTGAACTGCAGAGTAGAGTCGAGTTTTCGAGTATTGCTTGGAATCGATTACTAGAGATTCACTGACTCAGAAATAATTGCTCTACCATTAACTCGCTATGAAGTATCCCGAGGCTATTGTTGGTTGAGTTGAGCTAGATTTTTATATTTGAAATTGTTGAAATTCCGAGTTTCACGGTTTGAAAATAGTTGCTCAAACTCGGCATTTCAACACCGAAAAAACTCGTTTTGACTCGAAAACTCACCAGAAGTTCAGCACGCTCATCTCTACAGCACAAGTGCAATAACAAAAGTGCGGAAGTGTTCCAATAAAAGACCTTTAGGGTAATCTCAGCTAACTGTATAATAGATGCCAATACTCAATTTTAAAAATTAAATCGCTATCAAACCTCTCAATTTTTAATTGAAAATTAAACATTTTAACATCGGTGCCCTATTTCTAATAGCCATTACATTTGATCTATACCAGGCAATTACTTGCCATTAGTACTTGCAATTACTTAATATGAAACTGGGAAACTACCTAAGCAATTTTCGACAATTTTGCCAATATT
Source organism: Megaphyllum sjaelandicum (assembly GCA_034698745.1). Taxonomy (NCBI): domain Eukaryota; kingdom Metazoa; phylum Arthropoda; class Diplopoda; order Julida; family Julidae; genus Megaphyllum; species Megaphyllum sjaelandicum. The sequence continues at coordinate 6,489 of JAQGBX010000895.1, forward strand.
CGACCATTTTTAAAATTTTTCGCTAATTTTGCAACTATTTCAACTATATTGAAACTATGTTAATATTAGAAAATTTTGAAACTTCTTCACAATTTTGTTAATGTTCGAAAAAATTTTCAGGTTTTCCACAATTTTGCACCCTTTTCGAAAATTTTCAAAATTTCTCACAATATGGCAAATGACCATAAAAAATAACTTGTCGTCGCTATGCATTAAGGGAAACTACTTACTGAGCAATTTTCGCCAATTTTGCAACTATTTTAACTATTTTGCAACTATGTTAATATTAGAAAATTTTGAAACTTCTTCACAATTTTGTTAATGTTCGAAAAAATTGCAGGTTTTCCACAATTTTGCACCCTTTTCGAAAATTTTTGAAATTTCTCACAAAATGGAAAATGACCAAAAAAAAAGAACTTTTCAAAATTCTTCCTAAACGTCGAAAATTCCCAATATTATCGAAATATGTACGAAATTGTCGAACATTAGCAAAACTGTCGAAAAATCCAGCAAACTGTTAGAAAATACGCAAAATTGTTCAAAATTGGCAATATGATTAATATGATCGAAAAATAATCTTATTCTGAGGCTATTTTGACATGAATTTAACTACATCGAAAATTCAAAAAATTGTCTCGCTCCTAGGCTGTTTAGTTTTTCATTTTAGCTATGATTGGCAACTTTATTTGTTTCCAGCGGCTAATGCTACATTATGATTACCAATTAAAGACTAAATTTGTTATTTTAATTTAAGAATGACTTTTGGTCGTCAATTTTTGCCGTGATTGAAAATTTATTCGACTAATGGCTAACACTGCCATAGAGAAGCTTATTTATAACTACTAAAACAAATGTCACTTTCGATTATTCAATGCATATCTTTTGTTTCGTGATCCAAATTTGGACAATATAGCGTGCAACATTTCTTCACAGTTTTAGCCAAACGGCGTACAGTTACAGAAAAAACAATCTATATTAAATTTGCCATGGAGAATTGTAAAAAAGTTATTTTTATAAATAAAGGGCGCCGACTGTAACATAGCCAGATCAATGTTTTCCAAGGGTAATTTTAAAACTTTCGTTACACACGCACTCGGCTGCACGGTCAGTGGCATTTCAAACGGGCAGTTCGATTAAATGGCCAGTGACCTAGATGGGGAGGGACATAGAAATTGTGGGCTTACAGCAAATGTTATTTGCCATCAGAGACTCGTATTCATCAATCATTTTCTTCCGGCCACGTTTTGATCAAACAACGTCAACTTTCAAATAGAAGTAAAATTCAACAGCGAATTTCATAGAAGGTATTGAATACATTTGCTATTGGAAAGAAAAAACTGAAATTGTGTATAAACCTAAATCAGTAACATGGAAACAGTTTTGAATCTTCAATGATGTTATTTTTTTATAATTTCCAAGAAATAGCATATATGAAGAACCCGATGAGATGATAAAATTGAAATTAATGAAATTAATAATGAAATTTCATTTTCAGTTTCACTGACTGTTACAGGTTTTTGAACTAATTTCCCTGAGTTGCCTTATAGGCCCTATAATGAAAGGCAGCAGGCACTGGATATCCTCTCCCTTGAGGACAGGAGACAGAGGTGCGCTCATCATGGCCTTCAAGATACTACGTGGAAAACTTCGAGTGCCAGCCAGCGATTTTTTGAGAGGGCCTGCTGTGGGTGGACCAGGGGACACGGCATGAGGCTGCTTAAATTACCCTCTGTGCGGAGTGACACACGAAGTACTTCTTCAATGTGCAGGTCATCAATGACTGGAATTCCTTGCCAGGACGATTGTTGGACGGCTGTCCCAGCGTTAATGCCTTCAAGAACAGGCTGGATAAACATTTATTCACCAACTAGATTTCTTTGGCTTCAAGCCCCTGGCTTTGCCTAGTTTTTGCTTATATTATTATTATTATTACATCTTACTGTTTTGTAATTGGCTATCCAACAGAAAAAAAGTTGTGTGCATGACAGTGACTTTGAAACCTATGACTTCAGTTTCTTTCCGGAAATAAGTTGCTAATAATAGGATAATTTTCTCTTCTGGAAATACATGTATATGCTCAGTATTTCCTGATATACATCTTACTCATTCGTAATTGGCTATCCAATAGAAAGAAAGTTGTCTGCATGACTAAAACCTATGACTTCAGTTTTTTTCCGGAAATAAGTTGCTCAGATTCTGAATAGGATCATTCTCTATTTTGGAAATATATTTGCGACTTGAAATAAAGTTGCAATGGTGAAATTGAACGTCTGCAGAGCCGATCTAGTTGAATTGAACTTTAGAATATCTGCTGACCTATGGATTCCACTCAATATAACATCGAACGAGTTAATTAATTTTGATTAGGCTTCTCGGGCAATAATGCTCCCTAATTAGAGATAAGTCTTGAGCTCGGCAGCATGGACACAGCGCCATCTATTAACCGCAGAAATGGCATAAACCGTGGCTACAGTGCGGTGGTGCATTTGTCGAAAAAGAGGGTGCTTATTCCCCTATCTCATAATCCTTAGGGATTTGCGAAGGCGCACTAATTTTCTATCTTTATTCGAGGAAGATGTGTGGGTGAAGGGCAGAACATTCGAGCCATTAGACAATAATGCGAATTAAAAGCCTATTATTACGAGATATTTGAAAAGCAACCCCATTTTTTGGAAATCAATCGATTTTTACCAACAACTTCGCATAATGCACTTTGGATAGACACTGAAGATAAGTGGTCGTGGTGCCAAACATTTTTTTTTTGGCTTTTAATTTGTACAGATTTCGTGTGAAATGGGAGGCGATGTGAAGAATAATTCACCGGAACAACTTATTCATTTGAAATTTGGCAGTGCTCGAGCACGCCATAGTTGCGAAATCCTGGGTCATTCTATAGTATAGTATTCATTGTATAGTATACAATATGTATGTAATTGTATTTCTTTTCTGGAGCTCCAAATTGACTTGTCTCGAGTATATCGATTCATAATCGATATACTCGAGACGAACTTAAGTTCAAGCGTTAATATGCCATGTGTACTGTTACTTGTACATTGAAAATACTAATTTATCCATAATGGTATCTAAAACATGTCCTCCCTTTCAGCTGAGACTGCCCACACTGTATCTGTCATATACTCATTGAAATCGTTGCATAAGATTGTTTAATTTTTCGATTTTCTGGGCACACGCTACTTTCCACAAATATATTTATCCATCTTCAAGAACTTCTAAATTGCACCCATTTAAGCAAGAAATGGTACAATAGAATACTATACAATATATTTTATACATGTATAAATTAATAGCAGAAATATAAAAAATTGGAAGAATTTAGAAAACTTACAAAAATAGTCGCGCTGTATCTCAAGGACTAACCTTGATTTAGTCAGATAAAGGAAACTATAGTCTAAATACTCAAAGCTGTCGTCGAGGTACTAGTATTTAAACAAACATTTTTCGTACATGTACATCTCGCAGATAATAGCGCGAGTAACAGTGTTAAACTTGGATAATCTAATTCCCTATTTTCATGATGGGAAAGATTTCATCGTTCCGGTCAATTCTTAATCCAACCAAGAAGACATTGACCCACGATCCCTGTTTGATTGTTTCAAATTGAACAAAACATGATGCAAATAACAATCCAAATATTTAAATATATTTACTCTAAAGGAGCTACTATATTTACTTAGTTTACGAAATGTTAAAATAATAGCTTGTCCAATTTCATTGTTATTGCATGTAGTTTCAAAATGTTAGGTTTTGTGCTCTTTATACGCACTGTATTGATACACTTGTTATCAAATCTGACAACAAAGTGTCATGCAATCACCTATACACCATAGTTGGGCATTAGTCGCATAAATTTTCAATCATGACTAAAATTGACAACTAAAATAGTCATACAAAAATTAAAATGACTAATTTAGCTGTTAATCATCGTTCTTATTGTAGCATTAGTCGCTGTATCCGAATCAAGTACATGTATTAGCCGAATAACATTTTCAGTCATAACTAAAATGAATGACTAAAATACATTATATGGAATAGCTTCGGAGCGAGGCTATTTTTTGAATTTTCGACAGTTTAATAGATGGCAAAATAGCCTCGGAGCAAGGCTAGTTTTTCGAATTTTCGACAGTTTGACAGATTTTTCAACAATATTGTTGAGTTTCAACAATTTTCCAAATTTTCCAAATTTTCGAGAATTGTCAAACGGTGAAAAAGTTGCAAATTCGTCGAATATAGTATCGAAATTTCGAAAATTGCTTACATGTCGATAGTTTCTCAGTTCCACGCATTGATACGAAGTGAGACAGTCGTTGCATATGTACAGTATACTTATATGTGGCTAATGAATATTAGTTTAATTATTCTAGATTAGGTTAATCATATATCGGAAGAGCCACGACTAAGGACTAGCCAAATTAATGACAATTATTGTAGAGTAGGTTAATCAATCATTATCGGAAGAGCCACGACTAAGGACTAACCAAATTAGTCGTTAGTCATTACTTATACAATGTATCAACATGAATGATTAGTCGGTAGTCTTGATTGATCAGTAGACTAACAAGTGTCCATCCAGAAATATAAAATAACCATCAGCTGTAAACTATACTAACATTACCAAAGACTTTGATAAAATATCAATTAGGCAAGGTCAATCACATGTATAAAAATCGGTGAGCAGTGCCATCTTCACTAGATGTAACAGCTTGCCAATCTGATACACGAGGATTGCCATTATAGATGACAATCTAGAAAACGAAACTGGTGCCACTGGTGTTTACCAACTGATCCTATCTGTTTGAAATACGACGACTACCGGTATTGAGACTAGTATTTTAGCAGACAAATGTCGGCAACCATTTTGTTTGTGAAGAACAACAAAGTTTCTGAATGGGGGATGATTATCTTTTCAACCAATTTCAAATAGAGCGGTAGGATTTTGATCAGTTTTGTTATATCCCGCTGTAGTGCAAACTCCAGTTAATCGGGGTTACGTACAAACAGGATTCCCTCAGAACTTGAAAACCTGGAAAAGTAAAGGAAGAATGTCTTATTTTGAAAATGTCAGGGAAATAACAACGTATTAATGTTGCCACAATCCAAAATTAATATTTCCACGTGGTTAGCTCAGGGGCCATTTGCAAATTTTAAAAAATGATCCCAGTGCAAATAATTTGAATTTTTTTTTAATTTTCCCAGTACAAATTTGCAACATTTTTACCAATTTCAGAGGATAAATTTTCTACATTTTTGATCTTTCCCGAAGAAAAACCTACAAAATTTTTACAAGTGTTCCGAGTGCAAATTGAATTTATTTTCAACAGTTTCCGAGGCCAAATTTCCAACAGATTCCGAAGGCAAACTTTCAAAATGTTCAACAGTTTCCGAGGACAATTTTTTAAAATTCTGAAAGTTTTCAAAGTAAAACTCTTCTACATTTTCCGAATGCAAATTTGTCAAGTTTTCAAAAAAAAATGTTTCATGCCAATTTCAAAATTTTTCTTTGTCATTTTTTTACATTTTTAGAAATTGTCATTTGTAAATTTTGCAGTGTGGATAATATTGGCATTGGTAAATATTGTAGTGTGGATAATATTGGCAATATTGACATTGTAATTAACCAGGGAAACTTGTTTAAAAAACCTGGAGAAGTCAAGGAAATTGAAATTTGTTTGAACCCTGACAAATAACAAAATGACATTCCAAGTTGCCCTGAAAATGCATCCTTAATTACTTTAGATAAGTAAGAAAGGTGCGTTTTATTTCCACCTGCCAACGCATGGCAACAAGGAAACAAGTCGGAATGCGAGACGACCAACGACGAGCGAGTTATACGTCCAGGCAGGAAACACTGCGAACAAATGTCAGTTGTTCCTTTCTGGCGGCCTATCATTACCAGGATCGGTAACGGCAGATATCCCATCATTCCTGTCTTACATTCCACAACGTCCTACGATGGTTCTGATATCGAATCGAAACTCTGGAACTGCTGAGTTCCTGGAAGAGGATTTTTGTATCGCGCCAGGCAATCTTTGCCAGTCGTAATATATGGGCGAAGATCGAGGTTAGGGACCAAGAAGAGGTACGGAGGAATAAAGGTGGTGGCGAAAAGAGCGCGATGATTGACGGACTGAATGCTGGTGACCCCGATGACCCCTGCCTTGCCAACTGGGCCCGTCAGTCGTTGGAAGGAGACTGTTTGGGCCCCCAGAAACATCGCTAGGCCTCATAAATCTGTCTCTGAAGCAGAAAAGGAGATGAGTTATCTTCATTCCCATGCGGGAGAGCCTCGACCTGGAGCAGGGTGGATTTGGAGGTGGCGGCCAACCATTACGAACCGCTGCAGGCCCACTTCTGTTCGTGGGCACCTCTGGAAGGCGGGCGGCCTCTCCACCTTGGGCAGTAGTCACGGGGTCCTCAGTGGCAGAGTGCAAATAGAAGAGGATTTTGGACCTTGCATGGTCGAGGGGACATGGAAACGCGAGAATGAAAGGGACTTCTGTTTTGGCGCTTACGTAATATCCCCCCTCCCTGCCAAAAGGAGGGGCTTTTGATGACGCTCCTGCGTGTCCTGCGAGAGAACTTTTACTTTCGAGAGCTCTGCTTTCTAGAGATTATCACGCCCTCTGTGTCGACCAGTTGTCGGTTAGTACGGATTCCAACGTTCGGATGCAGGGTGTGCTTGACCAGTTGACCTTAGTATGTACTCTCTCCGTGTCATGGATTTCCAAGCAGCCCATCAATGACGAAGAATGTCATTTTTCCTGAGAAAATTGCTGCCAAATGCTGATCTCGCGGAAGGGCATGTGACGTGACTTCTGGCGGTTTGTTAGATGGAATGTTCCTCGAGAGCAATTTATTGTACATTCATGAAATCTTTGTCTTGCTTGAAGAAGTTGCTCGTAGAACTTATCTTACGTTTTGTGAATGACTGTGGTTGGCCAGGTGTTTTTTTTTCTACAAGTGAATACTTCTCCTTCCGCATTCTTACTTTACCTGTCTGGATGGTCCAAACCAACCTCTGGTATACCTTATAATTGTGAATGCAGTTATCACAACCCTTTTGGAATTTCAGTCCGAATTCACTGATGACTTCAGTGGCGCTATTACTGGCTATTGGCAACTTGGACGAAAAAGGAGCTAAACCAAGAATGGCACATTGCGAGCGGAATGGTGTGGATATTCGTTGTTCTTAAAAATGATGACCCTTAAAAAAGATGCTTTTCGCTACGAGTTTCGCAAACATCCATTGCTTCTTCCCCCCCATCCCTCATTTACCGGGTACCCGGGCTTTGGGACCGGCAACGGCCTGCGAAAACACTGTACGTGGCTGGGGAAGAACCTAAACAAGGAGGAAGACGGGCTAGGAAAGGAGTACCGTACTGATCATGGCCAATATATGAACTATCACAGAAATTCACCCGGAGGATTGTGGGAAACTCTAAAAAACCACAATCAGGATAGCCGATCCAGGAAATTGAACCTGGGTCAAGGTTCAGGTCTTCGAATCTGGGTCTACCCCTCATGTTTTCTTCCAATGGAAAAACCAAGAATTTCGCCCAGAGGGTTGCGGAAAATTCTAATAAAACCACAATCAGGATAGCCGATCCAGGAAATTGAACCTGAGTCCGGCGAATGCGAGTAAATAACGGCTATTTTCTTCGAACCTGGATATATCCCTCATGTTTTCTTCCAATGGAAAAACCAAGAATTTCGCCAGGAGGATTGTGGGGAAACTATAAAAAACCACAATCAGGATAGCCGAGCCAGGAAATTTTTCTTCGAACCTGCATGGGCCCTGATGTTTTCTTCCAATGGAAAAACCAAGAATTTCGCCACGTTATCTCGCAGGGTGGCGCTTTCGCACCAAAGCCAGCCACGTGTTCGAGTCCAGTTTTGCTCCAAGCTCGGGTCCTCTCCAAGACGTCTTAAAAATAGCAATTCGGGGTTATCTCCGAAAACAAATATTTACGTGGGCGCCGCTTATCTCGGGTGCCTTTGGATGCCCGTCGTTCAGAGGTTCGACTCGGATGAAATAAATAGCGGATGGTGGGGGGTTAAGGAAAAGGTGGGGGGAGGGTTGTTCGGACCATTCGCCATTCCGAACAGGCCGAGTGATGGAGGAAATCTAGGAGGGAAAGATCTATCTATAATTGTACTCCTTTCGCTGTAACTAAAGTTTGATTTGTTGGTGTCATGGCTAGTGATGGGCGAGGGGGGATAAGGGAATTTAGAGAAAGGAGAAGAAGGTGAGACGGATAAAAAAAAGGGCGAGGAAACTTAATGACCCAGCGGCTGTAACCCACTCTTAGTAAGTGTGAATTATGAGGCAGGATAAACTATTAAAAAGGCGAATGGGAAAAAAAGAATCGAGGCCTCCGATTGGTTGCCTTCGATCTCCCTCCATATTGGGGATGACGTATTAGGCCCGCACCTATCCATCTAGCCTGGGCCTTTTTTGTGAGGGGCTTTATTTATTGCTCTTATGGATGGACGGACAGGCTGCAGGGACGGATGAATAAATGAATGGAAGTTATTGGACGCATTATGGCCAGAAGTATAAATCTAGGAGGAGGGAATGGCAAAAACGGCAAAAATATCGGGGGTGACCCCCCCGGGGATGTCCCCATTGTGCACCCCCGTCCCCCCTTTCAAATTGAAAACAACACTGCGATGCTAAATCATGCAAACTTCAATGAGTGACACTAATCACCTAGCACTAAATTTTCGCACCTCAAATGGACAGGGGCCGCGCATTCACCGGCCTGGAATGGTTTATAGTTTTGGGAAAGTTTGTGATGGGTCGCACAAAACAAAATCTGGGGTATAACTCACCCGTGACAACTCAAACATGCGCGACCTTTGAAAGATAGCTGAGTTTTGAGGGGGACAAAAATTGGGGACGCTGCTGTTGCTGCGTGCATGCGTGGCGATAAATAAATTAGGAAATGACAGGTTTAATTTTGGCCGTTATGTGTCCGCTTGTGGACGAATGTTTGGGCGATGGGAATTTTTTTTGAAGACTAGTTAAGCGTTTGGTGGAATTGGAGGGGGAAGGTGACCGGACGATGGATAGCTGACAATCATTGGTGGTCGAATTTGATGAACTAGTATTGGACACCCTGTAGTTGTGATTTTTTACTGTTACCTATTATGTTGAGGCTAACCAAATTAAAATTCATTGTCTGGTAAAATGTGATGATGATATAAAGTAGCCAATTTAAGCGGTATAATGATAAATGTGCATCTTTTAAAAAAAAATTGTTCCTTTTTTTTTGGTAGCGATATTAAAAAAAAAAGCAATATTTTTTTACAAAAACAAATTTTAAAAATTTGTTCCATGAAAATAAAAACTTTCCAAAAATATGTTCGAAGTAAACAATTTTCAAAAATTTGTTCCAAACAAAAAAAAAAATTAAAATTTTATTTAAAAAAAATAGTTTCTTTTAAAATAGGAAAAATTGTAAACAGAAATTCTCTTTCAAGAAAAAAAAATCCCATATATTTTATTCCAAGAAAACAAAATCCCATATATTTTATTCCAAGAAAAAAATTCCATATTTATTCCAAGAAGAAAATTCCATATATTTTATTCCAAGAAAAAATTCCATATATTTTATTCCAAGGAATTTTTTTTCCAAAATTCCAGGAATTTTTTTTACAAATTTCTATCCTAAAACAAAATTCTAAATTTAATTCCAAAAACGTTTGTTCCATATTTTATTCTGAGATTATATTCCGAGGTATTCTCCCAATAAAAAAGAATTACAGTTGCTTTTCAAAGAAAAACAAAATTCCAAAGTTTGCTCCAAAAAAAAAACTACTAATATTATTGTTTAAATTATTTCGTATTTCTGATAATCGAATTTAATTTCTAAAACTAGCCCCACCTTTTCGTTTTTTTTATTTAAAATAGTGTAACTTCAAAACGTGTTACTTATTCTTAGAAAAATAATTTTTCTAAAAGCAATTCTGACTTTTCAAATGTGAAAAAAAATTAGCAATTAATTTACAGTTTTTCTCCAAATCAGTTTAAATTATCATTTTGAATTTGATTAATGTTTTGCCGAAAAAAAGTTGGCCAGCAACTGTTTTCTACTTAACAGCTGCTAATTTATTAACCGTACTTCGTTTTATGACAACTCTGTTAAAGGAAAACACTTTTGATAATTCAGATCCCTCGAATTTGGGGCGTTGGAAAATTTCCTTGTTTATTTTTTCATTCGTCGTAAATTTGAAACTTATTTCACTCTTTTTGACATTTTTCGTGATAAATATAGGCCTCGTGCTATCAACACGGACAAATATTTGAAAGTTTTGTCGCTGCAGCAATTGCAAAATGTTAATAAACGCATTTGTCCCTCTTTTATTTCGTGGGACAGTTTTTTTTTTTATTTTCAATCTTGAATTGTCCGAATCGTGGCACTGAAGCGAGAATTGACAATCGTGTCGCGTGATCTTTACCGAAAAAGCGCCGCATTTTTGGTTTTTTACAGCAATTTGATAAACAAGAGCGAAGTTCGATATCGAGGGGCATTCGAACTCCAATGATCTAAATTTGTTCGTTGAAACCGTAGTTCGTATTATCAGAAATCAGAAAATCACATGCATGATTTCAACAATAGAACAATGTTAACAAATTAAATGTCTAATTTCGCAATGTATATAGTTTACCAAAATAATCATTCGGCGAATATTGTTTATTCAGCAGGGTTCCTCCGACCTGGAAAAGTCAGGGAACTTGTTTTTGACAAATTTCAATATTTTCCACTTTTTTCCCGAGTAAAAATTTGCGGTCTAATTTACAAATGTAAATTTGTGTCATGCTAATTTTATAAATTTTTATATGCATGGTAATTTTTAACGTTTTTCAAAATTTGCCATTAGCAAATTTTGCAAAATATTGAATATTGTCCTGTGTCGATATCATTGGCATATGTCATTTTTGACATTGTCATTGGCCAGATAAATTTGTTTAAAAACCTGGAAAAGTCAGGGAAGTGGAATGTGAAATTTCTGTGGGATCTTGGATTCGTAGCCTATTATCGAACCCTAGCGTATATTAGGGACTCAAAAATCCGCTTCGTCGTATGGGACGTAACCGAGAATTTGTATTATCCGAGTTCGTCGTAAGCGAAGAAACTAACATTATATTCGTCGAGGATTGGAAATGAGTTCGTACATTGTACTAAGAATAATTTGCAATAACCGGTTTCGTCTTATTGAGGCCCTACCGTATAGAAAAGAACGCTAAATGGGCGAATTTTCAGACTTTTTTCTAGAATCGTCAAATTATTCTGAAAACTTTTTAAGGTAGACTAGCAACACGAGTGGGGCAAATCTCGCGGTTTTGCATTTATCGATTTCCCGGATGTTTAAAGTGCGAGACGCATTTTGATCTGAAGTGACACAATGTCACTCAACCACTCGCGTGTTCGACGGCGGAGCAGCGTTGACAAACTTCTCCACAGATGGCGCTCTCGGCGTCGGATTTTCTACATCATCCAGCAGCAGCGCCGCAACAAAGCGTAGAATTCAGCACCGAAAAAAAAAAGTAGAAAAAAATTAATAATCACGGTGTTTGGCTACGAATGTATGTTTCGTGAAAATATGCGGTCCTCGCCAACTCTTCTCATTAATCAGATTATTCGCTCGAGTATTCCCTTTTTTTTTTTTCATTTTTTTTTTCCAGTATGGTTTATTTCCGGGCATAAAATTGCGCAGCCTACACGGCCGTAAATTTCTTTCGTTTCTCCTTCTATCTTTTCCTATTTAGAAAACGGTAAACTTATCTCAACAAACAGCCGAAATAAGGTTTAAAATTGTCTAGAGAGAGAAAATATAAAGTGTCTTAATGTGGAGGTGAAGTGAAAGGGCCATTAGACTATAGTCGGGGTATTAACATATAAAATGCACGCAGAGTCTTTTATGTTTCATACAAAGTATGCGAGCATATTTAAGGCGAGGGGGGCGCTGCTTGCATGGTGCTCGCGGTGGGGAGGAGGGCTGGATGGATGGATGGATGGTTGGATGGATGGATGGATGGATGGCTGCGTAATGTATGTGCACTCGGCGAAGGCGCGTGTGAGTGAATGCTACGTTAACTTCTCCCAACAGGAGTTAAACAGTCTTTTCAAACAATCTGGGAATTTATTGCTATTTAACTCGAGCCAGTTTAAATGTTCTTTAAAATTCCCAGCATAATTGCCGTTGCCTGGCGACGAGCGCCATAACTGCCAGCGTTGCCTGGTAACGCACTCTTTAGGTGTTGTTCAATCCACGCAGGACACCTTTTTCGGTGGTGACAGTTATAGCCCTGGATTTATGATTTCATTAGACAGTCAGATTGTGCTTGCCTCATTCTGAGGTATTTAAATCCGACGAAATTGCTCAGCCCCTATATTCACTTTCTATTCTCACATTCACTCTTTCATTTTTCCTTCGCCGGCGTCATCCATCCATAGAAGAGCGATCCGAGAAAGAAGCTCCAACAGAAATGAGAGCGGCCCCGGCGCCTTTTAATTTTATTTGCCTTTTTTATGCTCATCCCGATGATGAGCGTAATGATCTACGCGCCAGGGGGCGCAGCGCCTGGCTAATAGGCGGCGCTCGGGTCAAAGTGCGATGCTACACCCGCGCCAGGTCGGACATGTTGAGTATACCCGAAATGCGATGCTGCGAAATTTGGAGCATTTTGAGTATCCCTATAGCTAATCCGAGATGCTTACAGCGCCGTAGCGTACTGGCGCCTGGCCAACAGGCGGCGCTCGGGTCAAAGTGCGCTGCTACATTCAAGGGAGGTCGGACATCTTGAGTACCCCATATGAGATGCTGCGAAATTTGGAGCTTTTTGATTGCGGTGTTCGAAGACGTGTTGAGTATCCCTAATCTGAGATGCTCACTGCGCCATGTTTGGCGTGCGGGTGAGAGAATAAGCTCAACGACCCCTGCCCCACAACAGGATTGTAAAACATAAAATTGCGGCACTTTTCTAAAATACAGAAAAGTAGTTCAAAAAAAAAAACCGCGAAAATGTCTGCTTCAAAAATTGGAAAATTGTCTTAAAGTTCTGACCCGTGAAAATGTTGAAAAATTTATAAATAAAAATGGTTCAGTTTTGACAAATTAACGAAGGAAAATTGAATTTATTAATGATGATTTTGAAAATAATGCAATATTAAGAGAGCAAAATATTGAGAATTAATTTTGTCGACAATCGTGCAACAATGCATTGAAACACTGCTTTTATTATCTCAATGTCAGGTAAAAACGACACAGCCTACAATAGTTTCGAAAAAATGCTACCGTATTTTCACGACTATAAGACGCTAGGGACTACCGTATAAAACGCACCTTAATTTTTAAGCAATTTTTTAAAAAAAATATCATTTTTACCATTTTTATTATTACCGCAGATTGCAAAGCCAGACTAAATGAAATCTTAGTTTATAAAACTGAATTGACCTTTAAAGTCTCTGAAAATCGTCATCTAAACTTTCTTCTTCTTCTTCATCGTCATCCTCTTCATATATAAGATGGTCTTCACTGCCATCGAGAGCGTTTTTGTATTTCTAATGGACATTGTAATGGATGTTTTTGTAATGGACATTTTTGTATTAATTTCGATTATAAGACGCACCTGAATTTTGGAGGCAATTTTTTGATGAAAAAAGTGCGTCTTATAGTCGTGAAAATACGGTAAGGCTAAATTTAAGTGGGAACACACCATGGAAAATTGAGCTGAAACATTGGTTTCAGGAATTATAAACTGATTTTCCGGAACTTGCTATTAAACGACATTCCAAATTGAGAGTTTCTACTTATGGTAACTGAGTATACAGTTTCCCTAAGTGATAACTGTCAAAATACAACTAAATAGTTCCTTATTAATGATCCGAATATAACAAAATGGGTGGCATTTTCTTATTAATGATAGACAAAACCAAAGATAACGAAATTATTCCTTGTTAATGATGCAAAAAATCTAAGAAACTAAAACGTACTGTACATAAGAAATTGAGATAAAGCTACAGCGTATGTTACTTATCATCGGGTCAGTTTTCTTCATTCTTATAAGAAATGTTCCGATTCTATACTTAAGGACTTAAAGCAGTAAGAAGGAAGAGATTGTCGTCTATTTATTGGCGTTTTATTAGCTAATAATGCAATAAAATAGGCGCGCACGACGAATTATGATGTTTCTCTAATTCCTAACATCAAACCCTGAAAATGTAGCTCCGCAGAAAGCAGCCAAGCGTAAAATATGTTTAATACCCCCTTCGCTCGCCTCTTTCTCTCATTTTTATCCACTTTTCATAGCTCGCATTCATAGAGTATAAAATCCATCCCGAAGGCATCGAGATTAGATAGGATCGAAGAATACATCCCTCGCAATAGCGCCAACTAGGCCGAATGACGTCAGCCTTGTTCTACGGGCTTAAAAATATACCCAAATTGGACGCAATGGACTGGACAAATGTTCACCTTTAACCTCACTTCCCGAACAGACGGGTAATAAAAGCGTCTGCGACCGGAAATTGGACAAATATCGGACATAAAAGCACTTTTAAGATCCTTATGCCTGCTATGCAAAGCGTCTGAAAACTTACTGATAGCATGCATCATTGCGAGTACATTAGAACCTCGTTACGAAGAACTCGCTATATACGAATTTCTGCTAATATGAACTCATTTTTAGTCCCCGTTCTAGGTTATGGACGAATAATGTTAATTTCTTCGTTTAAAACGAATTAGGATATTACACAGTTTTGGCTAAAACGAATGAATTTTCGAGTTCCCGAACATTTGCGCTACGTTTCATTAAAATTAACTTTAGACTATGATAACGAGGTAAGTTCTTACGGAGAATTCCCTGACAAAAGTTCCGGCACCATATCATTCATTTTCGTGGTGTAGTATTTCATCCAAACTTCGAAACAATATTTTGCCTGAGTTTTGATAATACGAACTACGGTTTAAACCAATGATTCCTAAAGTTGTTAATATTGAATTGTAACATCGAAAGGGTCAGTGGGAACAACGAAAGGGTTAATAAGAACATCAAAGGGGTCAACGGGAACATCTAAGAAGGGCAAGGGGACAACCGGAAGGAAAGAATACAAAATGACACGCCTTAAGAATAAAGTTTCATACTTTTGTACTCTTAATTGATTATAAAATACATGCTTCAAATTTTAAGTTTTGTTTTCTTTATTATAATCAATTTTCGGTGCATCGTTTTGACGGATGTTATGGGTGGAGAGGAGGGCCAATAAAATAGTGGCAAAAGAGGGGGCGATTTTGAAGTAGTTGCGATGAGTGGGGTGATGATGAAATTTGTGCTCAAAAAATGAGGATAGTAAAAATTTGCGAAACGCAAACACTAGTTTAAACGAAGAAATTTTGATATCTTTCGAGATTTTTCTTAACTAGATTCGGCTGAATTATAGTCGTAATAAATGAGGAAAACTTTACATTTAGAAAAAACTTTGAATGGTAGCACTAAATTTTATCGAGGTTATCGTTGCTATACGCCATTTCATTTTTTAAGTTTGGATCACGTGAACAGTAAGTTATAAAACCTCTTCATTTAAAAACCACTAGGCCTACTAAGTAATTCCCCGATGTCGTTAAATGTCGACAAATAAATAGTTATCTATAGCTCACGTCTCGTCTTTAGTGTTTTAGCAAATTCGGAAGATGGTGGCTGATTAACTAATCAGCCGTACGATTAACGAGCAAATATTTTTAACTTCAACTTTCAATTAATTAAGACTGATAAATAACCCTGCGTGGGGTTTAATTTAAAGCGTTGGAGAGACAAAAAACCAAAGAGCGCAATTTTCTAATTAAACGAATTTATTTGCATTCATTTTGCTAAATTAGAAACCGGAAATTACGCCTGACAGCTTTATCGGCAAATAAACTAAGAATACAGGACGATCGAAATACTGATTCCATAAACTCATTTTAAGTAGGCTACTGTGAATAGGCCCTAATTTCCCAATCTAATGTTTTACTTAGTTGAACGCTCCGTTGCTCTCGTCTTATCTGAGAGATACGTGACAAACTTTTAATGATTCGACGGTAGTTTTGAGTAGCTCCGTGATTTCATGTTATTTGTTTACTCGATGTCAGTGACATTTAAGGGCATTTTAAGATTCATCGCACCATCAGCTGTGGTTGGAAAAGTGCTTTTTATCCGTGAGATACAGCGCGACTATCTTTGAAAGTTTTGGAAATTCTTACAATTTTTTAGTTATCCCTGCTTTGATTTATATAATATACTTGTAGGTTACCTTTCCTCGCTTAAATGGCTGCCCACCGGAAGTTCTTGAAATAAATAAGTAGATTTATGGACTGTAAAATGAATATACTTTAATTACCACTGTTTGTATTCCATTTTTAGTTTATATATATGGATTAAAATAGTTTAATGAAACAAATTTGTACGAAAATGGAAACGTGTATCTGAAAGATACGGCGCGAGCAGTCTCGTCTGAAATTGGGGCGCGAGCAACGGAGTGTTAAATAAACAACTCGTAGAATTAAGGATTGAAAATAAGCGCCATCTTGAAATGAGGTTCGTTTTTAGTCAGGTTTTCAGGGACGTTTCTTGAGCAAATATTTAGATTTCAGGTGGTTTATGCTTGGAAAGCAGCTTATCAAACTATCTTCTTATGAAATGTACGTGTTGATTCTTAGCCCTGTAAATTTCATGTAGAAGTTGAGTAAATTAGAGAGTCGAGAAAGAGGGTGGCGAGAGTAAAATATTTAATCAAGCTCGCTAACATTTTAAAATAAAGATGCTAGCAATATCCGGGTAAAAACGACAAGGAAGACATGGATGGGCGCCGACCGTATGGGTGGCGCCAAAAATTGTATAATTCATTGTACATTAATATATTTGAACGTTATTACTTGGTAGGTGAAAATGTTTGCGAATTTGGTTCAGAAATGTGCGATTTTTTTTTTTAAATTGCGAATTGCTTTTCAAAAATGTGCGAATTTCTTTTTACAAATTTGGGAATTGTTTTTCAAAAATTTGTTAATTCCTTTTTTACAAATTTTCGAATTGTTTTTGCAAATATTTTGCGAATTTCTTTTTACGAATTTGCGATTTTTAGCTATTTTTTACAAAGCTGTGAAATTGTTTTTCAAAATTTGCGAATTTATTTTTAAAAAATTGCTGATTTTTTTGATTTTTTGGGAGGGGGGATTTTACAGATCTCTGCCTGGCCATTAGGTCAAAACAGCTCTAATTTTTTAAAATATTGAGAACTCCCCCGGGTACGTGCCAAAATGAAGCGGTACGTCCCGGAACTATATTTAAGGGAATCGACGTTTGGTGCATTTCATTATTCATTTTTAAAATGTTTGACACTGAGGTTTTTCAAAGTATCATTTCAGTCAAGAGTTATTTCATGGAATCTGACCACTGTCCAGCCGAATTCACCGAGTATATATATGAAATCCCTATTTTTCTCCGCCCGCGTTCCATAAATCAGCAATGTCCGAGACCGACCAGAAGTACGTCATTCCGGCGTTAAATTGTCATAAAAGGGGTTTTGATGGAAGCGTAAACGAAATTCGGACTTATTCCGGTTAACCCACACTGGTCGCGTGATTAATAGGCCATAATTATGGCTGTTTGATAAATGGTCCGCGAGGCCTCGTTTAAGCGAAGGATTAACTGGACACGCTGACCGGTGGCCGAAGAGGCTAATGGCCGACCATTTGAAGTCATTGATTGATTGAGCCATTATTGAAAATTGCAAGTATTATTATTATTATATTGAGCCCCGATGGTCAGTTGCGGTGGCAGTCAGCGCGCTGACCGCTAGCTCGTAAAGCTTTTATGAGGAAGGAAATTAGGACTCGTAACGCGTGGCTGGACAGCGAAATGAATGCCTCATTAACGAGAACTACGCCTAATGTCTATTAAATTAACGACAAACTTTGGCCCGAGTTGTTGACATCCAACTCAAGAAGACTGACCAGCGCGTCCTCTAAATTATTCGCAATCTCTCTCCTGGAAATGGGATGGTTCCTAAACAGGAAGGACTCGCTCAGGAAGGATTCGTACTATATGTAATCAGACGAAACATGACTTCAACGATAAGAACTGATTTTGTCTAAAGTTCGTTTTAAAGAAACATAGCGCGAATGCTCGGTAACTCCAAAATTCATTCGTCTTAGCCGAACATTAATCGTAATATCCGAATTCGTCTTAAACGAAGAAATTAACATTATTTGTCCATATGCCCATAGGACGGGGACTGGAAATGAAGTTCGTACTACCAGAAATTCGTATAAAGCGACAAGGCTCCCCAGACCTGGAAAACTTGGAAGAGTCAGAGAACTTGAAAATGTCTAGAAAAGTCAGGGAAGAATGGCTTAAAGGAAGTTTGCGATCCACGCAGTCATGGCGATTCAAAATTAATACTTCTACACGGTTAGCTCAGGCCCATTTTTTGGGTACAAATTTGCAAGATTTTCCACGTTTTCCGAGTCCAAATTTTCAACATTTTCAAACATTTTCCGAGCTCAAAATAGTCGTTAGTAAATTTTGAAAAATATTTTCCAATGTCGGTTTTAAAAAATATGTCACTTTTTCCCATTGTCGTTGGTCAGGGGAATGATTTAAAAAACTGGAAAAGTCAAGGAAATTAAAAATGAAATTTCTAGGGGGACCATGAGCGAGTTCTTTGAAATATACAGGTATTATGTAAACATGTGCAGGTGTATATTATTTCTTAAAAGTAGTATAAATAAGATTTAATCTTATTACGAGCTACTGAGCACCCTATGAGTTTGTTAGACCATACAGATTGTTTTATTTTCCAAATAAATATGTATCACATATGGAGTGAGAATATAATGCATTTCAATAGGGCTATGAGATGCTAGAAATAGCGAGTTAATCCCTGGAGTCATATGGTGTAAAAGATGGTTGCTTAGCGAAGATTTCGTATATTTCTAACAAATTTGAGAAGACGAGAAGATAAATTAAAGACGAAGAAAGGAAAAAAATAAGAAAGCTTTGGGAAAAGCGAGACATAGACGCTCCTCTCCTAAATCCGAAAGCGGCGTAAATCGATCCTGCACCTTGATTTTGATGCTATTTAGATTAAATAGAAAATCCAGGCTTTTGTCCCCGGAGACTAAAAATAAAAGCCCAGTCGGCCGAACGTGGCTTAATACCATGTTTTATTTATTTCGCCTGAAAATTTAAGACCGGAAACTGCAATACGCTCGGTGCATCCGAACGCAATTTGTCATTTCGCGAATGCTGCAGCCTTCTGCACTTACACATTCGATGACTATTCTTGATTTCAAACTGACGAAAACGGAGGTGCCATTTTTAATGGATGAGTTTTTCGAGTCGATCAAAGGACACGTTTGCGAATAAATTTCGAACACTCACTGGAGGAACATTTTGTTGCTAATTGCCTCCAGTTGTTTGCATCAATTTTATATTCATTTAGGCAATTTCCGTTCCCCCTGATAGAAGCGCCATAGCTCTATTTGCACATAGAACTACTGTTGTGAGGCTATCTCCATTCTGCATCCTGATTGGTTGAAAAAGCTATATGGGGCATCATAGAAATAAAGCCACTCGAAGGCCACTTTTTCTTCATAGTTGCTCGGTATTACAACCTTAATTTTCATGCGAGCTATGATCGTACCATGAAACTACCGACCAATCAAAAGACGAGAATCTTAAAAAATATCCGCCATCTTAGGAGTCCATGGTCGGCATCAAATTGATTAACGTTAGATCGTCAATGTAAGTCTATGTGAAAAAAATTCAAACGAAGCGAGAAAGTGAAGCCGCTTTTTTTACGTAATTTTCGACTAATTATACTTACCGATATCATTAAAAATAGCAACGCGTATACAGTTTTCCAGGCAAGTACAATCGTTTCGATGTTGCGTTGAATTCTTTTCCCGGAAGGTTTAATAACGAGGAGACGAAATGCTTGATTAACGTATTTTCATTGGTAGAATAGAACGCGAATTTTCACGCTCCCGTTCGCTTTTCTATTATAATAGAAAGCCACCATTTCATAATTCTATTACAGGGACGGGAATTGCCTAATTTTTTTTTCTTAAGTTTGTTTTGAGACATAACTGGCAGCAGAAGTTCCTCTATATATATATACTGTATGTGATTCATCCAGTGTGGTTGTACACGAGCTGTTCATTAAGTTTTAGCAATCATATTAATAAAATGATGGAAAAAAACGGATTTGAATGATTTAAGGATTTATGGATATTAATGAAATGTATTGGAAAAATTCTTCCATCATTCCTGAACAAATTTCAACATTAAAAAAACGTTTCAAAAAGTGCACTCGATTAAAATTGGTGCGCAAAGATGGTGTCCGAAGAAATCTAGTGGCTCAGCAGCGTTTTTTTAACTTTTGAAGGTATTTCAGGAGCAGAAATGCTTGACAACGTATAAGTTCTGAGTAATTAATGTCCAAACGTTCGGTCTAAAAGTGGATTGAAAAGTTCAGAAATGTGAAAGATGGTGAGAGAAGAGGACGTTGAGTGCATGCTCGAACAAATGCCCGAGGCCTACACGTTTTTGAGCGAGGCATACATGCACTCATTAACAAAAATCATTGTTTTTGAATAATAGATGACGTTTACGTGGATTTTTTTTATCAAATTTCATAAAACTTCATGCAGGCGTATTCTAAAAAAATGGTTGCAGAAACTTAATGAACACCTGTCGTAGCTTCATGTCTCTCAATATGTAATTCAGATTTCAAATGTCAATGGCCTTGAATGGATGCAAATTTATTTAAATCTTATCAGTCATCCTCGGGGAAAGAGGGGGGGAGATTGATAAGGTCCAGCACAATCCAAATCAAACTAGAAATTGATTTTTAAATGTTAATCGGATCTCGAGGGACTCGAAATTTGTTTGGTTTTAAACTAGTTTGGATTATCGGAAGTCAAGCAAAACATGATTTCAACATTAATAAATGAAGTTTCGTCGAGGTTTGGATGAAATTCTATCCCAAGTCTATGATTGGGAAGATGCTTCAACGAACATGTAGCAGTTCGGGAACTCGAAAATTCAGTTTTAAACCGAACATTCGTAAGAAATTAATATTATTTTTCCATATTCTAGTCCGGGGACTGGAAATTTTATTCGTTGCGTATTAAATCGTGTTCAAATTTTGAAAAACATTTTTCATGAAAAGACTTATTTTAAGGGTTTTACGGAGGAGCTACTTTTTTGCACAATGGGCCGCGATGAAAATCATTTGGTTTTATTCGAAAAGTTGCGTAATTTTCTTTTTTTTTTACGAGGATCGTTTGAGTCTGGAAATGGTTTCATCGGATCTCTCGATCGTGGTCCTAACGGCGTCTGGGGCTGTTAATCGGATCGAGTAGATTTGATCGTTGACCCCTATAACAACTCGCTACTCTATTCAGTTCACGTGCATGCCGTTATTTATTGATTATTTGATTAAGAGTTTGGTTAACGGCCTAATAGGGATTGAGCAAGTTTTAATTCGATAAGCAAAGAGTCAATTATGGAACAGTCGCCGGTGTAGCTTCGGACAACCGCCGCACTCCGCTGCAATTACTGCTCTAGACCGAGTACTTTGTATGCTAATGCATGCGCCACTCAGCTCGACAAACCCAAGTTTCAATAAAAAAAACTCGATTTATACCAAATTCTGATAGTACCTTCTCATTTCCAGTCCCCGTTTTAGGGTATGGACGAATAACGTTAATTTCTTTGTTTAAAACAAATTACGAATTCGAAGTTTACGAATGTTCGGCTAAAACGAATGCATTTTCGAGTTCCCAAGTTCCACGAGGGTAGTACCATGGAATGGGCTGCTTCGAGCTTTTTCGGATGTTATTAAAAAATTTGCAATTATTTTTCGAGAATTTTAGAAATTTTATTTAAAAATGGGCGACTTTTTTTCAAAATGTGCGGGTTTGATTTCAAAAAGTTGTAAATTTATTATCAAAAAATTTTCAATTTCAAAAAACTGCGAAATTTTCCAAATAGGGTAAACGTATTTGCTAATATTTTCAAATTTTGAAAACAGGAGAAGATGGGAGGGGGTAAGAGATGTGACTATGCGAGATATCCCACCCGGGCCGGGTGCCAATAAGGGACAGTATTCGGATGTTACGAATTCTCGGCTAAAACGAAGGAAATTTCGAGTTCCCGAGCATTTGCCACGTTAAAACGAACTTAATACCATCTATCTACACTGTATATTCTACATGCAGGCCTATGTATCTTCTTTCTATGCATGTGTATATACTGTATACATAAAGAAGATATGTATATTTGTGGATTAGTGGGCGAAAAGTGGCTCCATGAAGCGATTTTTCTGAAGTGGTATGGGGTGCTGCGGTCATGATTAGTTCATTAGGCCTACTTCGTCGCTATCGGTAAGTACAGCCCGGGTAACTTTGCCTGGTTTTTGCGGCTAGTATGAAATAAAAGGTACTAGTACGTTATAACGAGAAATTTCCACGATAAAAGTAATTTCGTTTGCAATTCAATTTCAATTTATTTTTTTATAAAATACTAGCTGTGCCCGGCCACGCATTGCTGTGGCTTAGTCAAATTCCTCTATGATACCTCCTGTCTACCCCCCGCCCCCTCCGTCTCGTATCATCCCTTCCAAGTCCCTATTTCAACCTCGATCCCCCGGTATCATCTCTTCCAAGTCTCTATTTCAGCCCGCACCCGGAATCATCTCCTCTATTTCCGACCCATCCCCCTCCCACCGGTATCATCTCTTCCAAGTTTCCAAGTACC
>JAQGBX010000896.1:0-29298 GCA_034698745.1 Megaphyllum sjaelandicum
TTCCCTCACTTTCCAGACATTTTCAAGTTCCCTCACTTTCCAGACATTTTCAAGTTCCCTCACTTTCCAGACATTTTCAAGTTCCCTCACTTTCCAGACATTTTCAAGTTCCCTCACTTTCCAGACATTTTTAAGTTCCCTCACTTTCCAGACATTCTCAAGTTCCCTCACTTTCCAGACATTCTCAAGATCCCTGACATGACCCTAGGATGGTACAAGCGATTATCTGAGCTTTCCCAGGTCCGTAATTCATTATCCAAACATTCACCAGTTTTCTGACCAAAAGCGATGGAAAAGCCGATTCTTCCTACCCGTTCAACTGCCTGAAATCGCTCGTCCGTGACCCGCTAAAAATATTTAAAAAAAATATATTAGTTTCATTTTCAGCCGTATTTCACATTCTCAATAAGGTCGTTTAGCCTTTAGTACGAACATAACGAAGACAAATTAGGCCACCCTAGAATAATTTGGCAGGAATGAGCACAATCGATTCGGGCCATTCGGCTAATATAGAACTGCATGCTCACTTTCTACAAAGGTACATGTAGGCTACAGTATTTGTGGAGCAGCAAACAATGCCTTTCAGCTCCAGGGCGCCAGGTGGACCCATCGCTGACCGGAAGTGGCTAAGACAAACGTGTATACTTACAATTCGAAGCGATATACACGTAAATAGAGTTTGCGAGAATTGCCCTGCTCCGGCCTTGATGACATTTGAAATCCTCTCTACGGTTTTTAGAATTTGGAGAATTCAACTTGTGCAGATTTCGTCATCGTGCCATTATCACGTGACATTGCATTGGTAAAAATGCTCTTTTGATCGTTCATTGATCACGTGATGCAGGCTCAGACGTAACTCTGCATGCATTAAGCTTTGTAGTCCCTGCCGGAGGAAAAATTGAGGAACTTTCTGTTGCTAATACATTGCCAGTTGTTTCTGGAAACAAACATCACACGTTGTTCTTACAAATTGTCAAAATTTTCGACAGTTTCCGAGGACAAATTGTCAACATTTTCTACAGTTTCCGAGGACCAATTGTCA
Source organism: Megaphyllum sjaelandicum (assembly GCA_034698745.1). Taxonomy (NCBI): domain Eukaryota; kingdom Metazoa; phylum Arthropoda; class Diplopoda; order Julida; family Julidae; genus Megaphyllum; species Megaphyllum sjaelandicum. Next base: position 1,043 of record JAQGBX010000896.1, read on the forward strand.
AAAGTTTTTACAGTTTCCGAGGGCAAATTGTCAAAATTTTCTACAGTTTTCGAGGACAAATTGTCAAAATTTTCTACAGTTTCCGAGGACAAATTGTCAAAATTTTCTACAGTTTCCGAGGACAAATTGTCAAATTTTTTTACAGTTTCCGAGGACAAATTGTCAAAATTTTCTACAGTTTACGATGACCAATTGTCAAAATTTTCTACAGTTTCCGAGGATAAAATTGCAATATTTTCAACACTTTCCAAGGACACGTTTGCAAAATTTTCAACTGCTTCCGGGGGCAAATTTGCCAACTGTTCAACAGTTTTCGAGGACACGTTTGCAAAATTTTCGTAATACAAATTTTCAAGATTTCCAACCTTTTCCAAACACAAATTTCAACATTTTCCACGTTTTCCAAGGATAAATTTGCATAACTTCCAAACTTTTCGTAATACAATATTATGAAGAATTGTCAAAAAAATCTCGAAATTATCATTATTCAATTTTGAAAAATATTGAATATTTTCCTGCGTCGATTTTTCAACATCGGGGATAACATTGTCACATGTCAATTTTGACATTGTCTCGGTCATGGAAATTTGGTTTAAAAATCTAGAAAAGCCAGGGAAGTTGAATATGATATTTCTGGGGGAACCCTGATCAGTGCTTGTATTTCTGTCTTAGCGGTCTGCCGAAATATCTTTACTATTTTCACAGGGGTAAAAAGGTTGGCAAACACTGATTTACACGATTATCTTTACATAAATTGCTATCTACATCAAGTTTGTTTCCAGGAAGCTATGATCGAGAGAGCTAGACCACGGATGGATGTGCAACGGGAAATACACTTCCTGTTCCTATGCATTTCTGGGGAATTGCATTTGTACATATTTGATACAGTAATACATGCATGTACGTATCAAATCAGTGCCAGTGTTGTGACACTCGTTGGCGCCTCCACCAGATTCCATAACCCAGTAGATCTTCAAGCGGGACATTATTCCAGTATTCTGGAACTGTAGGCCTACCCAACCTTGGGCAGAATTCTAGGCCATGCTCCACATTCTCCTCTCGGAGCAGGGCAAAGTGACCAACATCAACGTGCTAACTAAACGTCATTAGCGACATTACTCGTCACAGTTTCTAAGATCTAACTCAATTACAGAGTCTAAATTTGGACAGGCAGGGTTGTCCCAACAATTTTATTTTCAATTTCCCTGACTTTTCCAGGTTTTAAAAAAAAATTCCCTGACCATTGACACTGTGAAAAATTGACATTTTGCAAAATCGACACTGGGAAATATTTTTGAAAATTAACTAATAACAATTTTGAAAACATAGAACATTATTAAAAATTTGCATAACATTTTTTTTTAAATGTGACAATTTTGCATTCGGAAATCGTGGAAAATTTGCAAATCTGTCTTCGGAATACATGGAAAAGTTTGTAAATTTGTTATGTACACGGAAAATGTGGAATATTTTGCAAATGTGTACATGTACTCGAAAAACGTGGAAAATTTTCCAAATTTGTCCTGAGATAACAAGGAAAATGTTGCAAATTTTTACTTGAGAAACCTAAAGAATTTTGAAAATTTTTACACGGAAAACGTGGAAAATTTTACAAATTTATACTCGGAAAATGTGGAAATTTTTTTGCAAATGGGCCCTGAGCTAACCATATACATGTATAGAAGTATTACTTTTATATAGCCATGACTGCGTTGAATTTCCCTGACCTTTTTAAAATAAGCCATTCATCCCTAACTTTTCCAGACATTTTCAAGTTCCCTACTTTTCCAGGTCTGGGGGAACTCTGACAGGGGGCCAAGAACTGCAATGCGACAATTGCAATGATTACATATCGCCTCTGGCAATATCTGTAAACCATCCTCGACTTGAACCAGGTGCTACAGGCAACAATATTGATAAAAGTTGGCTCGCGGGGGGAGGAGTGTATAAAAACGGCATTGATGCTCACGGAGCTTTCCTGGTTCATTAATATTGATCGTCCAGCTTTTTAGCACAGCGACACGTGACTGAGTCATCAGAGGAGGACACATCGAGGCCATCGATTTCTGGCCAACACTCGGCTAATTGAACAGCTGCGATAAACCTCTGTGTGCTTTCAATCTGACTTTTGGGACGAATACAAATTGAAGTCGATTTTACTACAGGCACCAAAACGAAACTGTCTGTGGTTTTCTAAAAAATATGGTAAAAAAGAGTGACTTGCGGTTTACGAACAATAGTACATTACTTGTTTAGTTCAAAGAATGGCTTTATTGATTAAAAAGAAATTTCATGATACGTTTATTCGTCGGGAAAGCGCTATTTAGCTGAAAAATGCATTTGGTTTAAAAAGAAAATTCCTCATTTGGGAGAAAAAAATATGTAACTTGTTCAATTCTGACGTATTTTTTTAATCTACGAATTACCCGCAAACGAATATTTATTTCCGGGGGAAACCAATCACGCAATCATTAAAAAAAAGCGTGGATTTTAATGAGATTTGTTGGAAAATATAACGATTCCATCATTCCTGAACATACAGTATTTCAACATTAATTAAAAGATAAGTTTAAAAAATGACACGTTCTTAAAATTGCTGCACGAAGATGCATGAATTCCGAGGTGAGAGAAGAGGACGTTGAGTGTCTCGAACAAATGCCAGGGTACACCCAGAAACTTCATTTTCAACTTCCCTGACTTTTCCAGGTTTTACAAAAATTTCAATGACAATGTCAAAAATTGACATTTTGAAAAATCGATACAATACAATATTTTGCAAAATTTACTAATCATAATTTTGAAAATTATCATAGAAAAATTTAAAAAAAAGTAACCAAATTTGCATGAATAAATTTTGCAAATTTGACAATTTTGTCCTCTTAAAACTCGCGGAAATTTTGAGATTTTGCACTCTGAAAACGTAGTGAATTCTGCAAATTTGTTCTCGGTAAACGTGGGAAATTTTGCTATTTTGTCTTTAGAAAACATGGAAAATTTTGATAATTTCTACTAGGAAAATGTCAAGAATTTTGAAAATTTATCCTCAGAAACTGTGGCAAATTTTTACTTAGAAAATGTAATCATTTCCAAATGGACCCCGAACTAACCATTTAGAAGCATTAATTTTGGATGGCGACAACATGACTACGCTGAATTTCTCTAACTTTTTCAAAATTCTTCCCTGACTTCTCCAGGTCTGGGGGTACCCTGGATATATATATATATAGCTGCCCTGGTCCATGGTGGCCTTTAGACACATCGGCCATCTCATTTCGAGAATAAACCAATCTAATACAATACTGAATAGTTTCATAAAACAAAATGCCTACAAATTGCCATTTCATTTCGTTCACAACTCGCTAATCAAAAAGAAAAACAAAACCTTGAGCGGACCAGGAGCTAAAACCCGAAATTTGGCGCTCTTGGAACTGCGCAATAACTTTGATAAATGTCACGGACATCCCGAGCATTTCTCTGCATTATACATGTACATTTCGCTGCCCACGCCGAATTCACGGGCCAACGATGCCAGTAAAATTAGTAAATGTTCGGCTTCACGCTTTTATTCCGTGTTGGGCCGCACCCTAGACGTGAAAATCGACAGATTTTATGATTACATGATTGTATTACATTACGATTGTGAAACAAACCACTGGGGATCATGTCCGGAATACCAAATACCAATTAGCCGCCCGACTTTCAGCGTGCTAATTGGTTATTGGTGGCACACTTCCGAAATTTCACTCTTGGCAAGCATGTGACAATACCCATGCAGCACAAGGTTACCTAAAGTTAGGCCAGTCCAAATTCACATCCGCCATCGATGGACCTTCCACCTGGCGGCTTAGTCCGAAAACAAAGGATATGCAGATTCTCGCATCTGTCAGCATCAGCTGACGGTGCAGTTTGTCACAGGGACCATACAATGATACAAAAAGGAACTCCTCATGTAGTGGGTAGGGGTTGAAGATTGGTTGAAACATGTGCAGTGGACAGGGGGAGAGAGGGGTATGACCAACTCGGACGTCCACTTGAAAATAAATGCCACATAAAATCAGCTCCCAAAGTAAAAGGGAATAATGTAACGGCTAGGGTACATCCATGCAGGCCCGGAAAACCTGGAAAAGGCAAAACTTAAAACCTCGATCAGGGTCCATTTGTGAAATTTATTTTACTCGTGCATAATTTTTCAACCTTTTCCAACGTCAATTTTACAAATTTTTCGACGTTTTCTCGAGGACAAATTTGCAACATTTTCCAACTTTTTCCCGGGTAAAAAATCTTCAACATTTTCAACTGTTTTCGAGTAAAGATTTGTAATATTCTCAACAAGTTTCGAGGAGAAATTTGCAAAATTTCCAACAGATTCTAGATTCTAAGGACAAATTGGTAAAATTCGCAACCTTTTCAGAGCACAAAATTTGAAAAATTTTCCGAATACAAATTTTTGTTAAAGTTTTGGACGTCCGAATTGGGGAGGGGGAGGAGGTGGGAGAGTCTTTATTGACTGGGCACAATGCGGACAGGGGGTAGTGACTCCAATTTTGAGCAAATTTTGGAGACGTCTTTTTTGAATACCCTCATAAAATAAACTAAAATGGCAAAGCAGATTCTTCGTATAACTCGAATGTAACTCAGGATTCCCCCAGAAATTTCAATTAAAAACTTCCCTATCTTTTCCAAGTTTTTAAAAAAATTTCCCTGACAAAGGACAATGCCAAAATTCACCTATGCCAATGTTATCCACAAGCTTTCAAAATCGGCTTAGGACAATATTCAATATTTTTCAGAATTTAATAACGAATATTTTGAAAAATTTTAAAAATATTCAAAATTAGAATGAAAATTTGTCCTCGAAATCTATGGAACATTTTGCAAAAACCGTTGAAAATTTTGTCCTCGAAATCTATGGAACATTTTACAAATCTGTACCCGAAAACAGTTCAAATTTTCGCAATTTTTTTGTGGAAAAAGTTTGAAATATTGAAAATTTAAAATACGAAATTTTTTAAAAACTCCGTAAATTTGTACTCAGAAATACTTAAACATTTTGCCAATGAAACTGAAAATTTGCAAATTTGAACTGGGAAAATTTTAAAATTTTGCAAATGAGACCTGAGCTAAGCACGTGGAAATACAATGAATTTCCTTGACTATTCCAAAATAAGTCATTCTTCCCCGACTTTTCCAGGTATGGGGGAACCCTGCAGAATACTTTAGGGACATTTACAAAAACATTGTTCAGCGTTTGCCGCAACAGGACATCTTTTCTGCTGAAATCAGGCAATTTCTGGCAATATATTTCCGGATATAATTTGCCTCTTGCGTGATGGCCATACTTTGTAACTATACTATTTCAATGGTAACTACATTTCAAGAAAGAATGGGGCTAAACAGATTCCGTAATGATTTTCATCGTTATTTTCGCAATATTAAAATGCCACAAAATTTGAATATAATAAATAATAATAAAAAGAAACGTACATTGGATCTAAAAGTAGTTCTAGTTCTTAAAAGGCAACTTTTTCCTGAAAACAAAAACAGCGGATGTTACGAACTGAGCTCGTAGAAAGGAGCAGTTAAACGCTAACCATGCGTTTTAAAAGTATTTTTATTACGTTTTGAAAAGACTTCCTCTTTAAAAACAAAGATCGTGGCATATATATTCTTAGCTTTCCTTAAAAAAGTTTTTCATATTGATAATAAAAAAGGAAATTATTTTCCGAGCTACAACGAAACGATTTATTCAACGAAAAAGTTTGTTATTCAGAATCATAACCAAAAATGACATTCAATTCCTTTTAAATTAAAAAGCAGCTGAACCAATTACATAAACCAATTTAAGAAATAATTGGAAATGTAACAAAAAATAATTTTAAAAACCTAAAACACCGTAAAATACCTGAAAAAAATTCTAAAGGTAACTCATACTGGTAAGCCTTAATAGACTGATAAGAGTTAACCACAATTTTGCAAAATCGACACAGGACATTATTCAATATTTTGAAAAATTTGGAAATCTTGCAAATTTGTATTCGGAAAAAATTTAAATTTTTGCAAATCTGTATACGGAAAATGTAAATTTTGCAAATATGCACTCGGAAATTGTAAATTTTGCCAATATGTACTTGGAAAGTGTCGTAAATTTTGAAAATGGGCTCGAGCTAACCACATGTATAGAATCATCAATTTTGATTAAGGACGTAGTATAGGATCAGTGAGAACCTAGTGAAATTTTTTTGGAAATAATGTCATTAGTAATGAACGTGTACAGTACCCTATACAGGTAAGCCTTAATTTAACATCATAAATTTTGCCACTGGTGCTATTTACCAGGGCAGGAACCCACCCATGGGTGTCATTCCCAAATACCGTTGCTCCAGGGAATCTATTCACGGGCGTGCCATACTCGCCAATTATAACGGGGGAGGGGGCTCCCTCATTGCCAGGGAGCGCTGCTAGTTTGCTGGAGCTGCAGGGTGTTTGCTCACCACAAACAGCCACGTGTCAATTCGGTGAAATTAAGCCTGGGGAAGACCCGCAACAGATAGCAATCTGCGTGTTTACGTTGCTTAGAAAGCAGATTCCACCTGCCTACGCAAACCACTAACTCAGGAATGCTAATACATGTATTGAATTCCTCCAAAAATGTTGCATCATTACGCTTTCATTACAATGAAACCTCCTACGGTCAATTTGAAACGACTCGTTATGCTTAGCTACACGCATACGCGTAAACATCAGGGTTCCCCCCCAGAAATTTCATATTCAACTTTTCTGACATATTTCAAGGTTTTCAAAACAAATTTCCCTGACCAATGACCAATGTCAAAATTGACATAAGATAACATTGGCATATGTTTACATTGGCCATCGTGTTTTGCATCGATATTTTGAAAAATTAGGCATGACATTTCTCATGTGAACATTTTACAAATTTGTACATGTATTCGGAAAACGTTAAAAGTTGGAAATTTGTCTTCGGAAACCGTTTGAAAAGTTTACAAATTGAGGGTACGCATTCGTTGGCACTTAAAAGTAAGAAAGTTAATTTTTTTTACCACTAGCGCCAACCAGCGGCAAACAATTGGTAATGCATTTAAATAACCAATTGTTTGCCCGCTGGTTGGCGCTAGTGGTCAAAAAATTAACTTTCTGACTTCTAAGTGCCAACGAATGTGTACCCTTATACTATACAGCGTTTCCTCAGAAATTTCTTTTTCAACTTCCCTGACTTTTCTAGGTATCAAAAAAAATTCCCTGACCAATGACGATGTCAAAAATTAACATTTTGCAAAATCGACACAGGAAAATATTTTTTTTTAATTTAATGATGACAATTTTGAAATTTAACATACACAAATTTAAAAAAAAAACCATTTGCATGAGTTTTTTTTAGAAAACTTGACAATTTTGTATTCTAAAAACATGGGAAATGTTGCAATTTTGTTCTTGGAAAACGTAGAAAATTTGACAATTTAGACTCGAAAAACGTGGAGAATTTGGAAATTTCATCCTCGGAAAACGTGGAAAATTTTGCAAATTGAAAAATGCATGGACCATGTCGAATCATTAATTTTAGATCGCAACAACATGACTACATGTAGGCTACAATGTACATTGTACAGTAGAATGCACTTATAACGATGCCGTATAGAACGATAGGTCGGATATTACGATGTAAAAAGCAAAGGAAGTTTGGTTTCCCATAGAAGTAAGTGTACATGTAAAATTTTACGGGTATTGCGATGCCGGTTATAACGATAATCTGCATTTAGGGAATGGGATCGGCTACAGCCTAACGATTAAGGGGGATGTGATGAAGTTTCCCACGCTCTGGAGTCTCTGATCACGTGTTTTTTTACCGATTTTACGGTAATTACGGACCATTTTTCACCAAATTAAACTGTTTGTTAACATTTTTATGTACATTTGCATTGGAACGTTAATAATATACATTACATTATTAAAATGTCATGCATATACATGTACTGTATGTATTTATAGAATGTACATACTTATTGGGTCACATTTTTTAAAATCCGGTTTTAACGATTTCCGGATAACGATCAAATTCTGTCGGTCCCTTGAAGATCGCTATAAAAGGATTCTACTGTACGTTGAATTTCCAAGATTTTTTTCAAAATAGGCTATTCTTCCCTGACTTTTCCAGGTTTTCAAGGTCTGGGGTACCCTGAAATATACCCCGAGCTTGGATTGTGGGATTGTTGGATTGTGAGAACGTTAACACGTATTTTTCCTCGACTTTTTGTCCAAATACCGTTAAGTCATTAATTCTCACCTTTCCAGGATTTCCCGTTCTGGGAGCAACCTGATTTACACGATCAATGGAATCTCATCATTACCGGCATTTATTACATCTAAGAAAACTAACACGCCCATTCCCTACAAGTGGTTTACATCATAATAACAATAAAACGGTCAGAAATACATGTATTTGTTCTAATTAAAACAGCTGAATGCGTATCTGGAACAGCAGTCAAAAATTGCCCACTGAATAAAAAAATAAAAAAAATTAACTTTTTAATGGCCAGCTTAACCAGTCGGGAGACAATTTTTAATATTATAAAAAAAATCCTACTTCAATTTTTCGGAAAATACATGTATACGTGCAAGATGATTACACGGAATGCCAAAAAATGAACAGCAACAAAAAGAAATGTGCAAAACGTTCGTGAAATGTGTCAAACGTCAATAAGAAAATCTCAGTCCCACGAGAACCAGGACACCTCTCGATGAGAAAAAAAATATCAACAAAGTTATCAAATGTCATGTCAGGGTCAATGCCATCGTTGGGGCGAGTGAAAGGGGAGAAGCTTCTGTTGCATAAAAACTGATTTTATTTGATAGTTTAATCTACCGGGTCACTTTTTATTCGAGGACTAGATGTATTCGATAACAAAAGATAACGAACTAGGAGATTACGGTAGCGGAACGAAACTTTTAAAAGCAGGTGTCAGAATCCTGTCCACTCTTCGGTGAATCCCCCACAACAATGGCGACACTGCAGAATCTCTTCCAAAATCAATTGTTCGAAACAAATCCCTGCCTGTTTTTCAGCTATAGAATCCACTTTAACTTAGAGAAATCACCAAACGAATAGGAAAACAACGGATTGACAGAAAATCTAAATCGGAAACAGACTCTCCGATAGGGTTCCCCCAGAAATTTCATTTTCAACTTCCCTGACTTCTCGTTTCAAAAAAAAAAATTTCCCGGACCAATGACAATGTCAAAAATTTACACATTTGACAAAATCGACACAGAAAATTTTTTTTGCAAAATTTACTAATGACTATTAAGTTTGTAAATTTTACATTTTTGTATTCGGAAAACTTTGAAAATTTGTACTCGGAAAACGTGGGAAATTTTGCATTTTTGTCCACGGAAAACGTGGAAAGTTTGAAAATTTGACCTCGGAATATCTGGAAAATTTTGCAATTCTGTCCTTGCAAAACGGGAAATTCTGCAATTTTGTCGTCGGAAAACGTGGAAAATTTTGCAAATTTGCACTCGGAAAACATGGAAAAATTTTCGAATTTGTACTCGAAATTTGCCAATCAGCAGCATGACTACGTTGAATTTCCCTGACTTTTTCAAAATTAGCCATTGTTCCCTGACTTTTTTCAAAATAAATATTCTTCCCTGACATTTCCATACATTTTCACGTTCCTTGACTTTTCCAGATCTGGGGGTACCCTGACGTCATTCTTCCCTGACTTCTCCATACATTTTCAAGTTCCCCGACTGTATTCCAGGTTCTTCGAGTTTTGGAGAACCCTGATTACAGGGGACTCGGAGGTGCTGCAATTTTGAAAACAAAAACTTACAAAGAGAGCGTTTCTAAACTTGCAAGTTCAGCGAAGAAAGTTCATAAATCCTAATTCCCTAAACGCTAAGAGGTTATAAGGTAGGTTTAATTACCATTATCTGAGGCGGAAGCAGAGTTTTTAATAACGAATTAAAATGAGATATGAAAACCTGCGCCGCCGCAGCACCGAGGGAGGGCGGAATGCCTCCCCTAAAAAAAAACGATGTGCTAAATCAGCCGAAAATTATAAGTACCTGGCCCGCGGGCCATTGCCAAAAATAAAAATTAAAAAAAAAAGTTGAAAATCTCACGAATCACACACCGGTGGAGGAGTGCAGGGAGTCCGAGCGAAGCTCACCTTGAGCAAAAGCGAGACAAAAAGGCGTTTCAGGCCCAGAAAAGCCGTTCCTATCCAGAGGAGCAACGACCCCTAAAAATGAGGGCCTTCCGTGCCAAATCGTTACAACAGGTAATATAGGCAGCTAATGAAATGTAAAGAGCTTAAAACACACAATGCGCTAGAAAAGTAAACACCCCGCATTCCAGAAGTCACCTTGAAATTGGGTAGATTACCAACTTTCGAATCGCGAATGCCCCTGGCGGCTAATTTCGAGGTTGAAATTTAAACGAGTTCACCGCGCTCCGATTCATTTAATTGGCCAACTTTAATTGGACGCCGACAGATGTTCGTGGAAACACTCGATTGCGTCAATTTCACCGTTTTCGAATCAAATTTTGCAGCCTCTCAGGGTTCCCCCAGAAATTTCATTTTCAACTTCCCTGACTTCCCCAGGTTTTAACAAAAATTCGCTGACCAATGATTATGTTAAAAATTCACATATTTTGCAAAATCGACACAGGAAAATATTTTGCAAAATTTACCAATGAGAATTTCGAAAATTTAAAAAAAAAATGCTATGCCATTTTCATGAAATTTTGACGATTGTATTTATAAAACGTAGTAAATTTGAAAATTTGTACTCTGAAAAATTCGAAAATGTTGCAAATTTGTACTTGGGGAAACGTGGGAAAGTTTGCGCATTTGTACTCGGAAAACGTGGGAAATTTATTGAATTTGTACTCGGAAAACGTGGACATTTTAGCAATTTTGTCCTCGAGAAACGTTGAGAATTTCGCAAATTTGTACTCTGCATGAAAACGTGGAGAATTATGCAAATTTGTACTCGACTACGTTGAATTTCCCTGATTTCTCCAGACATTTACAAGTTCCCTGACTTTTCCAGGTTATCCAGGTCTGGGGGTACCCTGAACTTTGTCCTCTCTCAAACTGTTGAAAATTTTGCCACATTTGTCCTCGGAAATGATTGTATGCAAATTTCTTATCGTATGTTTGACAATTTAGAAATTTGTAAATTTCCACTGTCGGGGCAAAATTAATCATTCTTCCATCACTTTTCCAGACCTTTCCAGGGTTGGGGGAGAAGGAACACTGTTATACTTACTGCTACACCTATGCAAATAAGTCTACTTAAATTTTAAAACACTTTCCAAGCAGCCTTCGAGCCGCCATCTTGGAGCACCAAAACGTCTTCGAGGTACAGCAAGCGCTAGTTTATCGCAGCGCGTATACTCACTTCAGTTCCACCGCCAGTTCCTCGTCCGCGCTGGAGTAATCGCTGTGGCCCGTGGTGGTTTTTCTGGAGGACCGGACGATGGTCTCCTCCGTGAAGATGGACTGCGTTACGGTGGTCAGCCGGTTAAGAGCGGAAGTAGCGACTCTTCGGGCCCTGGAGGCCACGGAGCGTTCGGGGATTACGGCTTGGTTCTTGGTCAGCCGAACGAATGGCTTTGGGCTGACCGAAGCCAGAGGTGGATCTTGAGCCCTGAGCACGTCCAGGATCCCGTGCGAGGTTCCACTGCTGGAGTTGTGGTGGTTGTGATGGTGGAGGTGGTGGTGATGATGATGATGATGGTAGCTATGGCTGTGAACTGGGGTGCTGGTTGACTGGAGCGATGTATATTTTTGACCAGGATAGCTGGAAGAGATAAAAATAATGTTAAAAAACCATGCATGACAATGAATTCTGGAGAATTTTTGACCAGAATAGCTGGAAGAGATAAAAATAATGTTCAAAAACCATGCATGGCAATGAATTCTGGAGAATTTTAATGTACGGGCAATGAATTCTTGAAGATTTACATGCAATGGCAATGAATTGTGGCGGGTTTCCATGTAACGGCAATGGCTTCTGAAATAGTTTAATGTATTAATGGCAATAGATTCTGGAGGATTTTCACAAGTAATAGCAATGGATTCTGGAGGATTCCCAAATAATAGCAATGGATTCTAGAGGATTCCCAAGTAATAGCAATGGATTGTAGAGGATTCCCAATTACAGTAATAGCAATGGATTCCTGAAGATTACCAAGTAGGCTAATATAGCAATGGATCCTGGAGGATTTCCATGCAATTACAAAGGATTCTGAAGGGTTTCCATGAAATGACAAGAGTTCTGGAGGATTCCATGTAATGGAAATGGATTCTGGAGAATTTCAATGTAATAGCATTGGATTCTGGATGATTTTCACAAGTAATAGCAATGGATTCTGGAGGATTCCCAAGTAATAGCAATGGATTCTAGAGGATTCCCAAGTAATAGCAATGGATTCTGGAAGATTCCCAAGTAATACCAATGACTTCTGGAGGATTCCCAAGTAATATCAACGGATTCTGGAGGATTCCCAAGTAATACCAATGGATTCTGGAGGATTCCCAAGTAATATACCAATGGATTCTGAAGGATTCCCAAGTAATAGCAATGGATTCTGGATGATTTGAATGTAATGTTTATGTACAAGTATGAAGTATATGAATTCAGCAAGTTAATCACGTAGCATATCAAAGTCACCGGGCCAATGCCAAGCTACCGGCGTGCCATCCAATCGGGTCACGTGACACTCTCCAGGCGGCTTTCCAACCTGCAAGAAGTTAACGGTTTGGCGCTAAACTGCGAACCCGAGATGAGCTAAAACAGTGCCTCGAGTGGGGGCGTGTGGGGTAAAGTCACGAGTTGCTGGGGGTCAAAGGGGGGAGGGTGATGACACAGAGTGAAATGCACCACATGCGAAGGCCAACGGATGGCGCTTAATTCTGTGTAAACAGCCTGATGAGTACACATCTTTTTCGTTCCCATTCCAATCCGAAATTCTATTTCCAGGTGCAACCCTTTGGCCACCAAACCCGAATTTAGGAACTGCCGCAAATTCTCAGACTTGGCATGGTCCAAAAAAAGCACCGATTTAGCAGCCAGTGTCGAGAATAATATTTCGGCGTGGCAGGATGCCACCTCGGAGCCATTTATACAGCACTTTTTGTTCTTCAATGGCAGAAATTTCGAAAGATACTGTAGGCCTACGTGTAGGCCTACTCACTTCTGCATAAACCGAAAGAACTTTTTTCAAATTACGTCATCATCCGAAGTTTAACGAATGACGTCATCATTAAAGCTACTGTGATGTCGTCCTTATCAGTAGTTTTATGAATCACGTCATCATCAGAATCTTTCAAATCAGAAATTCAAAGAATGACGTCATCATTTACTAGGATGTAATCTTCGACAAAAGCTCTATGCTGACGTCACTTCTTACTATGATGTCGTCCTCATCAGAAGTTTTATGAATTACGTGATCGTCAGAATCTTTTAAATCAGAATTTCAACGAATGACGGCAAAATAATTTTAATGTATGACGTCATTTCATACTATGATGTCGTCCTCATCAGAAGTTCTATGAATTCTCGAACATCTGATGAGGACGACATCATAGGAAGAAATGACGTCATCAGGTATTTTACGAGTTACGTTATCAGAATTGTAATAGATGATGTCATCAGAATATTGATAAATGACGCCAATCGTTATAATGGTTTCATTTAATCGGGAATTTTTTGGGCCTTTTTCGAACATTCAAATCGGACTTTTTTCGGGAATATTTTAAGACACCCGAAAACCCAAAATTGGTGAAATTCGTCAAAAAATCGTTTCGAATTGGTCCTGATTTTATTCGTTAACATATTTTACATTAGAGAAGTTGTACATTGTATAGTCCAATTCACGGAGCTATAAGAACTGCTGTTCTGAAACAATACGTTGAAGCCTCCAACTTTGTAACAATTACGACCAAATGATTAAAAATGAACCGAGAAACAATAAAAAAGCTCATTTGTACATACTCGAAAAATGTTAAGGAATTCAAATTATTAGTTCGTTAGAAAAAAAAATGTACAAAACAAATTTAGCTTGCTTTTCGCAACAAATTGTTGCACGAACTCGAACCAAAACTACACATTTTTAAATACGTTGTCGAAAAAGTGCATATGTCCCCATCATTTTTAAAAATTATGCTAGGAATAAATTGAACTACGAACTTTGAATGTGCCATACTGTGGATCATTAATATCATTAAAATAATATAAATAATCTGGCAACGGAAATCCTGTAGACCCTACAACTCTTTGGTCTTGTCAAAGTACAAAACTATTGAAGGGAGTCAATGCTCTCAGCCACCCCCACTTCAATTGCATGATTCAGAATATACTCGTAGTAAAATAGATACTGTACTAGAAAAAAAAAATGTTCGGCTTAAAACTGCCATTAAAAAAAAACTCAAATTGGTCCAGTTTTATTTTAAGCCCAGTTTTTAATTCGTTAGCCAAAGTTGCGAGCGGAACCTTCGAGCCAATTAACGCGATTCACAACCTCCGCAATGCGGTTAACGAATCGATAAACTTGCAAAATTATAGGTTTTAAACTGACATTTTAGAAAAACGAAGATTTTCATTTCCTTCCTGTATTTAAGAGTTATCCAAAAATTACGAGAAAGCGCAAAATGGCGCCCAGAGATGTGCAACATAACCCTATTCCCAGAGCCACCTATATGACAGGGTGACCCTAAAAATTTCATTTTCAACTTCCCTGACTTTTCCAGGTTTAAAAAAAATTCCCTGACAAATGACAATGTCAGAAAATTGACATACTTTGCAAAATTGACGCAGGAAAATATTTTGCAAAATTCCCTACAGTAATGACAATTTTTAAAATTAACATTGAACAATTAAAAAAAAACAATTTGCATGAACAGTTTTTTTAAAATCTAACAATTTGGCATTCGGAAAATGTTCGAAATTTGTCCTCGGAAAACGTGGGAAATTTGTCAATTTTGTCCTCGGAAAAAGTGGGGAATTTTGCAATTTTGTCCTCTGAAAACGTGGACAATTTTGCAAATTTTTATTCGGAAAACGTGGGAAATTGGCCCGGACGAGCTAAACATGTAAAAGCATTAACAACATGTCAGTTGAATTTCCCTGACTTTTTAAAATAAGTCATGACTTCTCCAAATATTTTCAAGTTGCCTGACTTTTCCAGGTCTGGGGGTACCCTGGATAACGGCGCGGCGTCGAAATGCACTAACACTTATTAATTAAATTTAGTTACATTACACTACAGGACCAAACGTTAACGGTTACAGCAGGCAACTCAGGCAACCAAGGAATGTTTTCCTTTTGCACGGGCTTATAACTTCACGACTGCCAAAAGTGCATTGTAAACCACGATTTTGCAAAATCAACACGGAACAAACTGGCGTCGAAATGCACTAACACATATTAATTAAAATTAGTTACACTATAATTGACCCTGGAAAATCGACACGGGACAATATTCAATATTTTGCAAAACTTATGGCGCATTCGAATGGTCAATGTGGTGTACACCGGGTGTAGGCTACAAGGGAAGGCATAAGTCTGTGAAATCGGCACTATTGCAGGCAGCATGCACAACAAGACTACAAACTTATGCCCCACCTTGTAGCCTAACCCGGTGTACACCACATTGACGATTCGAATGCGCCATTACTAATATTTGTACAAAATTAGCCTGAAACTTTTTCGCAAATGGTCCCCTGAGCTATAACCACGTAGAAACATTGATTTTGGATTGCGACAACATTAATACATGTACGTTGAATTTCCCAGACTTTTTAAAAAATAAGTCATTCTCTCCCTGACCTTTCCAGGTTTTCAAGTTTTGGATCGAGGGATCCTGCAATGGGTGCCCAATTTGAAAGTTGGTATTTAAAAAAAAACTGTCAAAAAATCTTCAGTCCGCATAAACAAGTCATAACCCACGCGCGCGCCCTCTACGTTCGGTGTCATCGTGGATCTCTTCAGCCCCCCACCAGGTTCATGGCTCATTTGCGTCGCCATTGAGCGACCCCCAACCCACTTCCCCATTTTTTTCGTAATTGTTTACAAACAACTAAACCCCCAACGCGTGGGATGGACAGCGAGCGAAGGAAGAAGGAAGAATGACGTCAGGGGGTCAGGTGTGAGGATGTCCACAGCAACACCTGCACGGCGGAGGACCGTGGGTGGAGGACATCGGTGGTGTCAGGAGGAAAATTGAAATGGAAGGGGAAGAGACGGCCATGAAAAAGTGAGGCAGGAATGGGAGCAACGAGGATGGCCTGCCATAAAGGACGACCAAGGCCAGCCATGGAGCCCATATCGTGACCAAAGGGAAAATTGGGGGGGAAATGGAGTAGGAGTTGGAACAAAGAAGAGATGATGATGATGATGAGACATTGGAAACATTTTCGGCTGTCGTGGCATAGCCTACGATGGCGTCGACGAAACATTTTGGCAAGGGTCCCCATGACAGTGCTCGATCACCTGACACGTCAACCCACTTCCTTTTAAGCTTACATCCACGCTGGAGGAACTCTCTGTTGCTAATTTCCTGGAAACAAAACTCGTGTCGACAATTTAGTAACCGATTTATGTAACAAAATCGTGTAAAACAATTTATGAAAAAAAATGGCCACAATTATCAATAAAAACTTCCTTAAAGTTCCTCCTCCACAAGTTCCTCCAGAACGGATGCTGCTTAAGGAAGCTAAGGGCGAGAACACACCGAATGCTTATTGCAGGCGCTTACCACTCTGCGTACACTAGCGCCACCAAGCGGGATAAGAATGCGGCATGCGTTTTAAATGAAGGCGCACACAAAGCAAGCTAAGCCGAGCCAGAGTGAGCTTACAAGAAGTTCGAATCCAAAAGCAGATTTTTAAGACACTGAGTGGCTCACAGATCACTATTGGTCAAAAGTGTATAGCCATCGATTGTACCGTAGGCAGCCAATGTACCGTAAAAACGTGTCCTGAACTCATTAGATGCTAATGCGCATGCGGAAGGTTTTACACGAAATGTTTCACCTAGCATAACGCATGCAGTGGCGCACCAAGCACACTGACCATCACGCTGATATCAGCGTTCGAAAAGCTGGGAAAAAAGAGGCTGAAAGAAGTTCTTACCCTTATGACACACTGCCAACCTGCTCGAACGCATGCGCAAATCACCGGCGTGGTAAAAACTGCGGAAAATGTGAGGAGGGTACGTTTTATATAGACAATACGAAAAAAAAAGTGTACGATATAAGGGGGAAATTCCCCGATAAATGTCGCACCGGAAGAATTTCATCCAAACTTTGAAGAAACTTCACTTCTTATAATCGTTGAAGCCGTGTTTTGTTCGACTTGATCCGATATACGAACTACGGTTTAAACGAACAAATTTTAACGTCCGGTCCGTTGAGATTCGTCTTATCGAGGTTCGACGTATATACCGTACGTGAAGTCGATCGCATAGTGCAGGCGTGTCAACTTGTCGTAAATAGAGAATCGACGCAGTGGTTACAATACTTTGAAAGGAATTTTCAATTTTGGACCGTGGAAAGAAAGCTAGCATAACTGCGAAGAATCTGAATTGTAGCGAGGCTATTTGTCAGCTCTCTCGGCGAATCGCAGAAGCTAGCCGCAAGTTGCTCCGAAACACATCTCCGTGCGTTCGGTGTTGGAGACACACGCATTTTTGCAGCAATGCGAAAATGCTCGAATTGAGCTACGAAAGCAAGCGTATTTTAACCATGAACTCCTGGAAGCACCTGTTTTTCGTGGCCACCGTTGCGTTCCTCATTAGCCACGACTTTGTTAGGTGTCAAAACAACGGAGTCGGAAGTGAGGCTCGATGCAGTCGCGAACCACCGGGAATCACCATCGATAAAGTGCACGGTGACAATGGGTTTCAAATTGAAATTTTGGGAAATTCGGACAAATTCGTCCCTGGAGAATCGTATAAAGGTAGGCGAAAAAGACAACTTTGTTTTCATCCGTGCATGGCATCGCTTGACGAATCTGAAAAAAACTTCAGAAACTGTTCCGGACGTCGTTACAGTTATTTCCGGCTTGAAAATGCGTGTATGGAATAGAACTTGTGCTTAAATATAAACGGACTAATTTAATATTAATACCTTAAACATTTTAAACGAACTGTTAAGACGAAATAACATTAAACATCACGTGTTTCAACGATCCGAGTATACAAAACGACCCACCTACCAAAATGAACAAAAAATGACTTCATTTTTTAATAATGACGTCATCTTTTTGGTCATGGATTTTCGGTTGATGATTCGTCATACATATTGAATACACCCTGTACTTTATGGATGTTTAAAATATAAATGTACAATTTAATTGTAAAACCACAATTTTAACAAAGTACATCAGTACATGATGCATGACGAAACCCTCAGTGCTACAAAATCACACAAAAGCAAAGTGGAGGTATTTAAATTTAATATACTATACCGAGTTACCACGGTTAAGTTACTTTATAGGAGTACACGTACATTTATTACGAGTATTTCACTTTTGAATAACAGGAAGTAGGCCTACGCCAATTTTTTGATAAGAAATTCCACTTGGGAATGAAACAAGACGTTGTAACGTAATAATATTTATGTTGTACTATTTCTTTAAAAATAAATAATTATAAAATCAGTATCCCCGTGCAAATAATATGGAACCTTTGAACTTTTCAGCGTTTCATCTTAGACGTCAACTGCGTTCAAAATATATTGTACATAACTCGTGCGAAAAGTTTATATTACGTGTATTTGACGTCTAAAATCGGTGTTGCATCGAATAAAGAAAAAAATTTTGTCGTCTTATCATTCGTTGTTAACATGTAAATCTGGAAAACATGTTCTTATTAAATTTTCAGAAAACGTTTCTACTCGTAAAAGTAATTTTCCATATAGCTTTCTGTTGAGGTTAAAGATGATCATTCGAAAATAATAACGATGTTGGTAAAACTCTAGACGTATTTTAAAAATATTGCCAAGCTTAATTTCCCAGATTGACACATTTTTTAAAATTAATTCAACATAGCAATAACAAACTTGAAATGTAACCCGAAAAGTTATGCTATCATTAATTCCAATATTTGTATAGCACAAAATGAGGAAATGCAACTTTTTATGCAACTACCGCAGGCACACGTGACTGCATAAGAAAAACATTTTGCGAATGTTTGTATTTCTAAAATAGGGGCATCTTTCAAGGATTTCAACAATGCGGATATTTGCTTTACGACTATCTTAATGTCCGCGAAGGTTTCCGCAAATTAAGAAATGCATATGATATCTTTACTGCGCTAGTCGCGGAATTTTGGTGCAACCCATCAAACAGATTCATGAAAATTCATCGTTTTTAGCGAGCCAGAAAAAAAAATTTAATTTTCTTCCTTTTGTATTTTCAAGTAGAAATCCCATAGTATACGAATAGGAAAAGAAAAGGAATCAATTGTGAGCAGCTGACGGAAATAAAACTTGGTCGAATGCAAACAACCCCACTCAAGTTTAAATCCATTTTTGCATGGTCTAATCTACACGACAAAAACTATGTCAAAAACGAGATTTCTTGCCAAGAAACACGAATGCTGAAGCACGCACTTTCGACCTTCCCCCCAGACACCCCAGTACCCCTCTGTTAGGGCTAAGAATAGACCCAAATCCCCATAGTAACCCTCTATCTACTGAAAGCATAAAATGGCGTTTTCCAAGAAATATAAACAAGGTCTTCATTTTGTAAACTGTGTTAGATGGACTGTAGAAACGTAAGAGTTATGACTCGAAACAAGATCATAGATGTAAAAACCTAGTTGATTATTGTTAGTGCATGACTTAATACGTGCTTTATACATGTATTTTAAACAAACTTAACCATGCAGAAAACTTAAAGCATACCGGACACAAGAGCTGCGTAAGAGGCCAATCGCCATTTTGTTTTAAAAAAAAATACCTGGAACTTTTCAATTTTGCGAAATTGATAAAATGAACTTACAGATGTAAGGACATGGATATTTAACAAAACGATTGAATTACACGTTTAGATTACGTATTTTTTCAAATTTTCCAACTATAATATTTAGGCCTACTTATGTTTAAAATACATGTATTTTAATATTTCGCCAACTTGTAAAACCCCCACCAAATGTATGTAAATTTAGAACTAGGACATTTCTAAAATTTTAAAACCTCCCAATCGTTGCATTTTAAGTTTTTCGCGAATTTTTTTTTTTTTCGTAAACTATCCCACCCTGTTTTCACTTATAATTATACGACAATTAAAAAATTGGCAAGATTCCTGATTCCATAAAATCCGATATTTCCGAATCTGACTATTACTATCCTAGCTACAAACAGGTTTGTCCATAGATTTCCAATGATTTACTAATATGTCAACTGACCGCAACTTTCTCCAAATTTAACGAGTTTGGCAACTATCCAAACAAATCTCATGTTTCATATTTTTTTTTTCCAAAAAAAAAGTCACTATTTAGATTTCTAACCTTCAATAACATTATACAGAATACAATTATATGTATACAGTCTTCAAAATCCCCCATAGTTTTTCGATGTGAATCTATACTGGGTGTATAAAAGTGCCCCATTTTCATTCTAGCATTCATGTGGAAATTGTACTAAAATTAATTCCAACGTCATATGGGCGTATTTTTTTTTATTTGACCCGAGCATTCAGCCCAGAGTTTTTCCAATAGATTCCGTTTACGAATGTCTGACAAAAGAATCTCATCGCAGATGACATTTTTCAACAGATGGCACTGACATTCTTGCACCTGAGTTACGACCTCACGTGTATCGGCTGCTGTTGACAAATGTGTCATTGCAGATTCGCAGTAAAAATTACTTTACGACTTTTGCAGATAGTGGCGCCACCTGTGCCGCCCAAAAATTTTAATCAAAAAACGTGTCCGTTGTTTTCGACTTGTCACATGCTGTATATTTTTGTTTTACTTATGCAAAACGAAGATACTTCATGAAATCCTTTCGGTGAGTAACTGTACCTCCCCCCACCCCCATAGGTATTATTATGAAAATTGTGTTTGAATATCAAAAAGCATTCAAGATGCCGTTCACCCAGGTTGGGATTTAAGAGTTTATAGTGGCACGTCCACAGTTTTCGAGATATTACACCAACCATTCGGCATATTTCGGAAATCTTCGAAAGCCCACCGGTAATAAGGGTAGCGAAACTTAGTGCTTTACGAATATAAAGGGCTTCACTTAGAAGTTTATGCGATGGATTTGCCAAATATTTAAAAGTCTGTTCCCCTGAAAAAAAGGAAATTATTCACATTGCCAGCAAGGATTTTTGACAAACAGAGATGAATGCAAACACGGAGCATAAAGATTCCATCCACATTACCGTCGTATAAAAATCGACCAAAAAACCCCTTCTTTTACCCCCAGTAAAAACCATTTTTAAATAAGTATAGAGGCATTATTGGACAAATCCGCAAATACGTATAAAAATGAAGATCCGCAAGTTGGTGCACCGAATTACAATAAGTCATTGATCCAATTGACAACAAGCCAGAATTTTTACATCTGAAAAAAAAAAAAAAACTTTACGTGTCGTAAATTTCGACGATTTAGACAGCGAAATTTGACGCAATTTCTAGAAATAAATTAAAGACAGATGGTGATCGGGCATCATTGACACTTAAGGTTTATATCCTTCCATTATGGAGGGCAATAAAATGAGAAAAATGGGCGAACTTTGGCCACAAATTGGTGAACACTGCCAACAACTACTGTACATGTAAGTCATTTTCATATTCTTCTATGGGATGTACTGAAATGTTCTCAGATTAGAAAACATGTAGGCTACATGCACAGAGTTGAAAAAAGTTCTGAATATTTTGTCGAATCAGACACATGGCATGTATGTATAAAGTGCGGACATATTAAAACATGTTCAACGTTATATTAAGGATAATACCGGTATGGATAAAAGTATTTGCATTTTCTCCAGTTTCAAAAAATGTGACACATCTTTAGCCATTCGTACTTCATTAAGAGGACCTCGCTCTAAACTATAATTTCTGATAAGACGAATTCATTTCCAATCTTCGTTAAGGGGTTTGCACGAATAATGTTAATGCCTTCGTTAAAGTTGAATTCGGATTCAGGCAATATACATTTTGACGGGAATTCCCCGACAAAGTTTCATGATCTTCCCATCCATATTCAGGGTGGCCACAAAATTTTCATTTTCAATTTCCCTGACTAAAATTCAAAATTCCCTGACCAAAACTTACTCGTTAATGCATATCATTTTTTTTCATAATGAAAAATAACATAAGAATTGCAATGAGAAGCTTGGCAAAACCCTACATTTTGTTACGAAGTCTAGCTGAAGAGGATTGGGGATGGAGCTGCTAGCAGACTGAGTGCATGGATAATATTTTGCTTTTATTTGGGACGATTTCGCCGACCCCTCACAAATTTCCCTGACTTCCATGACCACTTTTTCCCCTGACTTCCCTGACCCGTGGCCACCCTGATATTGTAGGCTATATACGCGGGTAGGATTTATTCCGAAATTCAATAAAACTAGTTCTGATACAAACAAATTTTGAAGTTCCTCGAGATATTCGTCATAACGAAGTTACGTTATACCGTGATGTCGATGTCAATTTTTCTGAATCGATGTTCGAAGAGTAAAGATTATGAAAATGAGCCTGAACATCATCGCGCAATAGACAATTACGAATGAACAATCACTCGTTATTCGCACGTAAATGACCCCGTGTGAATGTGTCGCTGCTCAGACGGTCATTTATCAACCTGTTTTCGCAGAAAATCTATGACTCGTGTCTTAAACACAATAAAAATTAATCCGAACCGCAGGAAAGGTTCATCTATACATGTACGTGGAAATATATTTAAGAGTGTTATAGACGAAATATTCTAGAGGAAGCATCATTAAATGGCTTTGCTCCAAGTAATCCCTCATCCAGCGAACTTTAATTAAATCACGGCTTCTGGTTAATTTGTCACTCCGTGTCAAAGTCACGTGTACGTGGTTAAATCAGGGTGACGGCTTGTTTTTTTCTCCGCGAATTAAGCCGCAGTTACATTCGTCGATTTTCGACATAATGGACGAGTCTTTTAAGTACTCATAAGCAGCATTTATAGACATTAAAAAAAAACTGCAACGTAAAAATCGGATTCCCTACAGATTTAGCTATTGTCATTTGGGCAAAGATCGATGGAAAGAAAGTTGTAATTAAATTTTGCGAAGGGTTTGACAGAATGAGTAACACCGAAAGACAACCTCAGTCGCAATAACGGATGAATATACAGTGGAACCTTATTAAGAACAACTCGATTTATAAGAATTTTTAAAAGTACGAACTTAATTCTAATCTTCGTCCTATAGGGGAATGGACGAATAATGTTAATTTCTTCGTTTAAGACGTATTCGAACATTATAAATTGTAGGCTAAAACGAATGAATTCGTCGTAACGAGGTTCGATTGTATAAGTTACGAAAGTATATAAATGAGCATACTACTGCATTGTGTATATGTTGGGGGCCATTGAGTCCTTGGATAATCGAAGTTAACTACGGACTTTGTGGCCGCTTGTAATGCATATAATAAATTCCGGTTAAAACGAGTCATTTTGATTGCTAAAGCCAGTTTCGTGTTACAGTTTTAATTGAAACAATTTTAAAAATCGCTCCGAGTTTTGCATAAATTACGAAGACTACAAATTTCGCAACTTAGTATTTAATTGCAAATGACGTATGAAATACACGTCCAGCAATACATTAAACATTAATCGACATCAGAAGGACATTTCTGAAAACAATTATACTCCGAATTCCTATGATTACTTTCAATTATATACAGTGTGCATGTTATTCATACATGTACTTTTAAATCACGCTGTCAGTCATGATAAATTGACAATCATACTACGGAGAATAATAATCTTTTTAATTTTTAAATATCTACTTCATGGCCTGATTTGGAGAATTTTTATTCTATAAGTTTTTAAAATATTAATTTTCACATAACTTATGACTTGTAAATTGGATGATACAGCTTATATAGCAGCGTTTGGCAACATTTTATTTAAAATATACGTGGCTTAATTTCTGGATATACTGTAATTAACAAATACTTTAATTGCATTACTTTCTTCCACCAACATTTATGTCTCCACAACGTAACTTCAATAGGATCCGATTAGTGTGGGAAACTATAAATGTTATTCTCAATAAATAACTTTAATGCAAGAATTTCTGGTCACTTTCGTCTAATCACAAAAATGCACGCAACTACTGCATGTTAGATTTAAAAGATGCCATTCCTATGCAAACTGTGAAGATTGTGCTCATTTTACGTACACGCCACTAGAGCTTATGAGTTGCCGACTATACATCCGGACATGAAAATGCCTTTATCCTTGAACGATGTGTTAAATAGTGCCATGAAGGCTTTGGTAACACATTTTGAAAAATGGAATTATAGCAGAAATGTTATACATGCCATAAAATGCTTGCTTGTAAGATGGAAAATTACGACGAACGAAGAAAACCTTATTGTCAGCGCTAGGATACAAACATGGTTTTCTTGCTCGGAATACATCGCGTTCCTACAGCCAAATTGAAATTGGAAATCGTTTCCATGCATTGTGGGAAACAGCCAATGCGAAGCTGCTAAGTAAGAAATCATACCGTACAATTGGAAAAGCAAGCAAATTGGCCTTTAAAATTCATTTAAAACTTGGAACCTTGGGTGCATGGTTGGCATGACAGCGGTCATGCTGATGAAAGTTACTGATGAAACGACCGATGCTACCAAATTCGGATCTTTGCTTGACTGGTCTCACGGTCTAATTGAAAACATGGGAATTGTCGCGCAACATATGGAAGCATGTGAAAGTGTAAAAAAAACCACGTGAAACCATGTGAAGTATTGAAATTCCGGGAAAAAAATCTATGAATTAATGAGCCGCGAATTTAATCGAATTCGAACGTTTCTACTGAAAGAGAACGACTGTTATATCCGCATTTTTTAATCGTAATTTGTTTTTCTTTGTCCGATACAACAATAAGGAAATTGGCGCAGACTTTGTAAGACCTTGGCTAGTGAAGCACGCGTTATAGTGAGAAGTTCATGTTCACTGCAGTATCGTGGAAGAGTTACTAGGAGAATGTACTTGGCACACATTTCTTCAGTGACTGCGGAAAATAATAAAATAGAGTAAACCGTCAAATTCGCACCGAATGTAAACGTTTGAAGTGATTTTATGAATTGTAAAATTTTGAAATTTGCGAAGGATACTTGAAAATTATTAATGTTTACTGGATGAAATTCACGAGAGTATCGACCGACTGTAACACTGCTTATCAGGGTGGCCACAGGTTCGGGATGTCAGGGTTAAAAAAAGTGGTCATGGAAATTTGTGAGTCGTCAGGAAAATTTTCCAAAATAAAAGCAAAATGCTATCCACTTAGTCTGCTAAGTGATATGCATTAACGAGTAAGTTTTGGATTTTGGTCAGGGTTATGGCCTATTTAATATTGGAACGATCTCAGCATTCGCCTGGAGGAATTGTGGGAAACCATGAAAAACCACAATCGAGGGTAGCCGACTCGGGAATGGAACCTGGGTCTACCGAATGTAAGACGAGAAAGCTAACCTCTAAGCCTTCTCTATGTAAATGTACATGTTTTCGTTAAATGTTCATTAACAACATTATTTATGTGATGGAGTAGATGGTTTTCTAAACCATAAATATCCAAAGTAAAAAATATACAAATATTTTGTTCATAATAATAAATCGGGGCGAAAGGGTACGCATACATACAGTGAGGGAAAAAAGTATTTCAACACCCTAAAAATATCGAATAACTCAATAATTAATTACATTTTCGCAATGAAAAAATTACTGAAACAAACAAAAGATAATCCAGACACTTTCTGAAAGTTTCAGCTTAAAACGATGAACATGAAATAAGTTATAAAGAAAAATAGTAAAATGAGCGGGGAAAAAAGTAATTCAACACAGTCTGTTAGCTCAAGGATCGAGTCCTAAAAGATCGAGCTGAGCTTTCGAGTCAAAATGAGTTTTTTGGTGTTGAAATGCCGAGTTTGAGCAACTATTTTTGAGCCGTGAGGCTCGGAATTTCAACAATTTCAAATCGGTCAAAAGCTAGCTTGACTCAAACAACAATAGCCTTGAACTACTTCATAGCGAATTAACGGAAGAGCAATTATTTCCGAGCCAGTGAATCTCGAGTAATCGATTCTAATCAAAACTCGGAAAACTCGACTCAGCATTTCAGCTCACCCATCTCTAACTAAGATGTACTTGGACGAAAACATTTTTAATTAAAAAAGGGTTTAATAATTGTTTTCCAAACACCTGGCGATAAAACTGGAGAATGTTTTGACACAGAAAACGACCAGAAATATTCCACATAAAACAGGTATTTTCAAACCACGGCCATTTTTCTACAGAAAAAACTTACTCCATAGAGTTTAACATGGAGGTGGTACTGTCATGAATTTGGGGGTGTGTGGAATAAAGAGGTGATATAAATTTTTATTTTAGTCATGATACCATAAAGGCTAGAACACATGTGGATGTAACAGACCATGTCTTCATACAGAAATAAAATTATAAATTAGGATTTACAGAATTACACTGTACTTTCTCCCCATTCCCAATGGAGAGAAAGCACAGTGTTGATTTACTTTTTTCCCAACTCATTTTACTTTTTTTCTTTATAATTTATTTAATGTTCATCGTTTTAAGTTGAAATTTGCATAAAGTGTCTGAATTATCTTTCATTTGTTTCAGTAAACATTTCATTGCAAAAATGTAATTATTTATTAAGTTATTCGATATTTTTAGGGTGTCGAAATACTTTTCTCCAGCACTGTATATACTGCACATATACTGTATGCAGGTACAACCATGCTTTAATTTTAAAATTGCAGAAACTTAATTGGTTGTGTGAAAAAAAATGACTGAAAAAACTATTTAAGAAAATAATTTAAGCAACATAAATAAAATTTACTCGATTAAAGCAAAAAAAATCATTTCAATATAATATGTATTTTATTATATTTTTACTTTATATGTATAGTATGCATATATGTATTTTATAACGTAATTTATAAACATTTTTCTAAAAAAAAATATGCAATTCACAAGGTGTGTTGTATATTTTCAGAAAATACAAATTGAATTGTAGTTTTATAGCTTTGAATTCACAAATTAAGTTTATTAAAGACTCATTAAAATAAATCTAATGCTGAGGTTTAGCAATTAGAGAAAATGGTTGTGTTGAAAGTGTAAGGCTTACAACAGGGTCTAGTGAGGCTAGCGGAACTCCAGATGGTGTGGAAAATGAAATCGTACTTCAATGCTTGGACATATTATCATAGAGTATCCTTGCAGGTTTGAAAGGAATAATAAGCATTTGCCCAAAGCCTTTAAAATTATACTTGTACCAGAAAAAGTGCTAGTTTTTCTCGAGTATAAATTATTTAGATTAACTGTTTACTAAATTTACTGCCTCTTTATTTTAATATTAGAAACAATTACCTTGATGAACTCTTTTTAGAATATTTTAAAACATCAGTAGAACTTGTACGAGTACAATTTATAAGCCTGTTTACAGTACAGAAACAATTTAATTGATTTATGGTATTGAATATTCACTGTTTGCAACAATTTAATTGTGTTGTTTGTAAAATTATAAACACTTTTTGTCTCGTAAACAATATTCTTATTTCGATAATAATTAAAAATAATATCTATTTATATCTATATAACTATAGAAAACGACGCCATTTTGCTTTTGGGGCTAACCAATCCTGTTTGTGTTTGTCGTTCTTGATTGCTGCTCCAATCCTGTTTGCGTTTGTCGTCGTTCTTGATTGCACACCTCCCCCCCCACGAACGTCATTTTGGTGCTTTGCCCGGGCCAGCGCGCAATAACAAGTCCATAAATCTTTTTCGATTTGCAACGGGCCTTAAAACTGTCAAACAGGTTTCCCGTCCTCCCTCCTGGATGAGTCCAGGTCAAATTGCGCCATCTTTTGGCAAGAAAGGACCGTTAACTCTAACTCCTCATCGCATGGAGAGTATTTCCAGATGGATGGGTTGCACCTAACGGATGCAGGTAACAGAGTCCTGGCAGAGAGATGGGGATGGCTAACGGAGAAGCTATGCG
>JAQGBX010000897.1:0-29292 GCA_034698745.1 Megaphyllum sjaelandicum
AGTTACATTGGCAATGTAAAAATTGCAAAAAAGACAACACCCACTGGTAACTGTACACAATAAACAGGTGGTCATGGTCACTATACAGAGAATTTTTATAAAGGAAATGTACACTAGAAAAAACAATACACGAAAAAGTGGTCAACATAAACAGGCGGTCACTTTTACAGGTTTTACTGTATTTTCTAAAGTTCGTTGTAACTTAACAGCCTACACGTACATCCCCGTTCTGATAATGTAGCAATTTTTCTTGTTTGGCTATTGAACAAGTTCACATTAACGAAACGCAGCGTGAATAATCAGCAACTAGAAAATTCAGTCGTTTTTATACCGAATATTTGTGTAAAGTTCGTTTTAACGAAACGCAGCGTGAATGCTGGGGGCAGCTCGGCAATTCGAAAACCCATTGTAATATCCGAATTCGGGAGTTCGTCTTAAACGAAGAAATTCGTGTTACTGAATGTCACTGTTCGTCAGTTTACTGTATACATGTGAGTTGATTTCATCTGATGATGAAATCGATGTTTTTTTATTTGTTTTTAAACTTTAGTTAAACTTATTTCGAAAGAAAAGAAGGCAGTTGTTCACTGGCGTGATTTGTCAGCTGTTAGATCGCGTCTTAGATAATCATTTTCTGTTATTGTTTTTTTGTTGTTGTGTTCTTATTGTTTTTGGCAGATTTTAAGAAACGTAAGCCTGTTAGTTGACAGATTGATGCGCAAGTGACAAATATTGATACCAAGTGAAACATATGTCACGCGAGATTAGAAGACTCTTGCTTGGCTTCTGCTTTAGGCCTACTTTATATTTTTAAAATGCATATTTATAGACGGGGAGATTGTGCCTTACTTTGAGTTGGAGTAAGGCTCGACACATCGTCTTGCACAATTTTGCATAACGTGTAACCATATCAGGACCAAGCATCAGGGCCTGTTTTAGTTGGGACAACACACTGGAAACTCATTAAGACATTTACGAATTATAGTAGGCCCGCGAATCAGAGATGGGCATTTGTTAGTCGATCGATCAATCGAGTCTTTATCGAGACTAACGACAAATCATTCGTGAATTTGTCATGACCAACGACTAATTTGCAACGTTAATCCTTATATATAGTCGTGCATGGCTCTTCCGATTATTGATGGATTAGTCGTAATCTATAGACTAATTAGACTAATATTCGTCAAGTCATTAGTCGTACAGTATATTAAACGGCTAACTTTCTCACTTCGTAGCTATCTATGCATGTAACTGCATGGGAAACAATTTATGTAGTTTTCGACAATTTGGAAAATGTCTCGAAACTTTTGTTAGTATTTGGCAAGTTGACCTTTAACTTTTCTCTTTTTTTCTCTCACAATTTGACAATTTTAGAAAACTCGCCGCATTGTTGAAAAAGTTGCAAAATTAACAATATAGCGTATAAAAATAGTGTCAAACTGTTAAAAATTCGAAAAACTAGCTTCGCTCCGAAGTTATTTGTCATCAATTTAACGGTCGAAAATTCCAAAAAATTGCAAAATTGTCGAAAAAATTCGTAAAATCGTTGAAAATAACAATATTGTTGAAAAATCTGCCAAACTGTCAAAAATTCGAAAAAATAACCTCGCTCCTATGATAGTTATTTAGTCATCAATTTTTGTCTAAAAATTTGCCAAACTGTCGAAAATGTGCAAAACTGTCGAATTTTAGTCATTTCTTTTAGTCATGATCCAGCGACTAATGCGACGATAGTATTGACATTGATGAACGAATATCATTAATCGTAATACAATGTTCGTATCATGTTTATATAAAATTCCCAACAAACGGAGGACTGACAAATTCGAGTTTGTTTGGATTTTAAATGTTCCTCCTCCATGGGAACACTTTTCAATGTGCAATATAATCTTCTTAATCACAACAAGCAAGAGTGCAACATGCAGAATGACTTAGCAATTGACAAAAATCAATTAAGAGTTTCTTTTTTATGCAAAAAAAAAGCGCGTATAGATACGTTTCTAATTATGGATTTAACAACCCGGTTATTACGAACATCCTTAACTCGAAACCCAATAAAAGCCAGGCGAGGGACAAGGCCTATCACGCTTACAATACGAAGGACGACCAGTCATAATTAGTCCTGTTTTTTTACTTTTGTTTTTACATCTAGGATTTTGAAACGCTGCCTTATGTTATTTTATAAGTTCGTTTTAACGAAACCTTTAGCGCGAATGCTCGGGAACTCGAAAATGCGTACAAATGTGTAATACATGTATACCGCGAAATCGGAATTCGTCTTAAACCAAGAAATTGACATTATTTTTCCGTAGACCTTAGGACGGGGTCTGGAAATGAGTTGGTACTAACAGAAGTTCGTATAAAGCCAGTTCTTCTTAACGAGATTTGGCTGTAATTCTAGGAACAACGCGCAGCAAAGTGCATTAATAAATTATGAGGACGCATGCAATCAGTCACTTTATCAAAGACATCGTACTCGTGGAGAAAACCTGTTATAACGAAGCTCCGATGATGGGTTTTTTTTGGACACCGTTGAGAGGCTTTGATAGGTGCTGCTGGAACGAACAACGGGCCACTGGGGGCGCTAGCCTGCCACTAAAATGTCCTGAAAATGCCCGATTAAATATTCCAAAAAAAAAATGTTCGAAAAATAGGACATTTTTTAATGACGTCATCGTCTTAAAATTCTGATAGCGACATTCATTGTTTGGGAATTTAGTTTAATCTGACATTTTTATGACATCTGAGTAAACGTCCGTTTATGTGTCAGAAAAAATGCCCGATTACATCTTGGGACTTTTTTTAATGAGTAACGTTATCGATTACAATTCTGTTGACGTGCAGCACACTTCCGACGATGACGTTCTTACAATTTTTAGTGACGTCATTCATACTTTTTTATGCTGCTGTTAGGCAAACGTCTTTTAATGATGACGTTATCCGTATGCTTTTTGGTAATGCATACATTTATTTAATAATTACATCTTTCAGAAAAAAATTCTGATGATGACGTCATTCATACGTTTTTTATGATAACGTTATTTGTAAGTTTTTAACGATTACGTCATCTGTACGTTGTTTGATAGTGCATTCATATACATTTGATAAACATTCATAAGTTTTGTTTGTTACTGACGTCATTCGTAAGTTTTTTTTGTTTTAATGACGTCATTCATAAGTTTTTTGATGATGCCGTCATTTTTTACGACAATTATGATGGTGACGTCATTCATACGTTTTTTTTATGATGGCGTTATTCATAAAAATTCTGATGATGGCGTCATTTATTTACGCTGATGTTATGCTTAAATTCTAATGATGGCGTCATAATTTACAATGCAGAAAAATATGTAGTTCAAAGTTTTAATTGTGGTGCTTTTTTTTCCCGAAATTCCCATAAAGCCGCCATTTTCTTCCAGCATTAATTGGGTGCGTTTACGTTGAACTTGTTACCGGTCGCTTGGAAACCATTGTCGCTTAGTGGTATTGCAGACGCTTACCACTGAGCAACACTGGTTTTCAATCGACCGGTAACAAGTTCAACGTAAACGCACCCAATGACGTGACCGTCCACTTTCCTCGCTAATTACAAATGATCACGTGACCAATCCTCGTTGTCTATTCGAGGCGTGTTTCATGCCGATGCACGCATCTTTTATTTTTAAAATAATTAGCATAATGCAAATTAAAATGTGCTGATATGAAATCGAAAGCTCGCTTAGCATTTTTAAGTTATCGAAGAAACGCTACGTGCAACCCGCGCCTAATTTATAAAAGAAAAAAAACAAACCAAAACAACCTTAAAAGATGAGTCACTTAAAAATTATTCGTATATAGCGTTTATTAATCGATACGCTGACACACCACGAATTGGAGTCAGCATCAAACACCTTTCACGAGATCATACTTGGCGAGAATCTTTCCAAATTGTTATTCCACGCATAATGATCTGTAAAACCTCATTAATTATAAGAACTCTCTATATACGAATTTCTGATTATCTAGTGGTCCCCCAGACCTGGAAAGCTGGAAAATCAAGGAATAATGACTTATTTTGAAAAAAATCAGGGAAGAATGACTTATTTTGAAATAAAAATTGGCAATGAATGACTTATGTTGGAAAAAAATCAGGGAATGAATGACTTATTTTGAAAAAAATCAGGGAATGAATGACTTATTTTGAAAAAAATCAGGGAATGAATGACTTATTTTGAAAAAAATCAGTGAATGAATGACTTATTTTTTTAAAAAAATCAGGGAATGAATGACTTATTTTGAAAAAAATCAGGGAATGAATGACCTAATTTTTAAAAAATCAGGGAAGAATGACTTATTTTAAAAAATCAGGGATGAATGATGTATTTTTTTTAAAAAAATCAGGGAAGAATGACTTATTTTGAAATAAAAATTGGCAATGAATGACTTATGTTGGAAAAAAAATCAGGGAATGAATGACTTATTTTGAAAAAAATCAGGGAATGAATGACTTATTTTGAAAAAATCAGGGAATGAATGACCTAATTTTTAAAAAATCAGGGATGAATGACGTATTTTTTTAAAAAAAATCAGGGAAGAATGACTTATTTTGAAAAAAAATCTGGGAATGAATGACTTGTTTTGAAAAAAATCTGGGAATGAATGATTTGTTTTGAAAAAATCTGGGAATGAATGACTTATTTTGAAAAAAATCAGAGAAATTAGTTCAGTTTTCCACTATCAGTAATCACAATCAATTTGCGCATGCGCGCGCACATAATGACGCAATTTGGAAATGCTAAACCTACTGTAAATGTTCTGTACTAATGACAGGCATATGACGAGGTACGCCTCCTACATTGCTGATGTATTACTGATGAGAGTGCGATCAATATCGTCAGTAATACTGACGGCATGCTAAACCACGCCCCAGTTCTGATTCCAAAATTCGAATTTTTATCAATACTGGCCATCAGTCCACGTTTTTTCACCCTTTACGATAAGTAATACTGTCAATCTCAAGAGGTATTGACAGTATTATTTATCGTGTACAGTCCCCTATACACGTGCAGATGTTTTTAAACAGAACTGATCGTGGAAACTTAATGAACATACTCCTCGTATTTAGTTTTCCTAATCGTTCGGTGAAAGTACGATTTAGCTAAACTTTGTAAGTTTGTAACTAGAAACGGACACAAAGTACATGTATATATAAGTTTAAAAGAGATGTCTTTTTAATTCCAGTATTAATTTCAGATAAACAATGGGGGAATGAGCCAGCCGATGTTTAATTATTTGTTATTCGGCCCGGTTGTGATTACTCAGCATTTTGAAACCGTTGTCTGTTTGTTTTTTTCTTTATTTCAGTTCTATAGGATCACTTTTGAAACATCATTATCATAACGAGTTAGTTTTTGCCTCCGACATTATCGCCGCATAAATTAAGCAACGATCACGTGTTTTTATCATTCGTGGCCACGTGCGCCACGCATTGTCTATGACCACGTGACCTATTAATATTCTCGCACCTGTCCCGTAATTAAGCGAAGAAACTTTCACTACGAATCGTTAATATTTTTACGGCATCCACGCAGTTGCGAGAACAGTTTCGTATTCGTTATATCCGATTTAACTGCCTATAGCGTACACTTAACACACGCTCGATCGCTACTTGTCGTTACAGTTGGGATAATTTGGGACCAGATTTTAGTGTTTCGTGAATCTACCGTGAAAATTTCTTCCTCGAAATTTGATTAATATAATATACCTCCGTTAGTAATTAAACGGCTGATGAAGCGGTTTATTAAAATAGAATTACTGGGTTAATATCCTCGTATAAAATACGAACTATACGGTTTAGACCGACAGATTTTGACGTCTCCTAGAGATTCGTCTTAACGAGGAGCTGTTCACTCCTAACTATAAAACCAAAATACGATAAAAGTTTAGTTATTTAGAAGAAAAACTTTGTATTTATTGTGGTTGAAGTTCCGTTTTTCAACTTCTGATAATACGAACTACGGTTTAAGCGAACAATTTTTGACGTCGCCTCGAGATTCGTCTTAACGAGGCGCTGTTCACTCCTAACGATGCATTTCAAAATTGCGATGAAACTTTTACCGGGGAATTCCCCGTTTAATATAACGTATACACGATTTTTTTCACATCGTCTAAAGTTCGTTTTAGCGAAACGTAGTTGGAATGCTGGGGAAGTGGAAAACCCATTGTTTTTAGGCGAACAATGGTACGGTATATTTGTTGAGAAAGTGCTGTTACGCAAACTTGTCGAATCTTTGGTAATTTCTTGCCACGTGTGGAGTCGGTTTGCCTTCTGTCATTGTTGTTGGCCATAAATTTCGCTATATCCGTGTTATTGCAGCTAAGATGGGAAGCTTTTCTGTTTAGCGTCATTTTCTGTCATGGATTTACTCTCTCTCCAGAACTGAGTTTGTTTGAAATTCGGGGAGTTTACGTCGTTCGATGACAGATGGCCCAACTGCGATTCGCAGAACTGTTTTTAACTTTCGCTCTTCTTTTTATTGCGCCGTACTTAGGTTTTAGAAAATCTCGAAGAACGAGTTTACCTACAGTATATACGATGTACGATCGACTCGCGTTTTTACGAACTCCAACCCCCCCTCCCCCAAAAAAATATTCGTGAAATAGAAAGTTCGTATATGGGAGTAAAATTTAAAATTATTTTTTTTGCGTATAACAACATTTGGAGCTTTATAGTAGCCGATGACGTCATTCGTGAAAAAAATCATGCTGAGGACGTCATCGTCAAATTTAAGAAATGACGTATCATCAGAATTTAAGGAATGACGACGGCGTCTTTATTTAACGAATGACGTCATTTGAATTGTTAATGAAGGCTTCATCATTTACTACGATAACGTCATCAGCAGAATTGTTTGAGTGACGTCATCACCATAATTTAAGAAATGACGTCATAATTTACTACTCTGACGCCACCACCAGAATTGCTCGTGAATGACGTCATCTGAATTGTTTACGATTGACGTCATTGGAATTGTTTACGAATGCCTTCATCACGCACTATGCTGACATCATCATCAGAATAATGCCGTCATCATGAACTCCGATGACGTCGTCATGCATCTTCGCAATTGTCTATGAATGACGTTATCCGAAATTTAAATGAGAACAAATTGTAACCTACACGGTCAGTACTAATGATTGGATTATTGGCGTGAGCAGCCTATGTTGTCATACCCACACCCCGGCCGCTAACCAAACCACGCCCGCGAGTCTCCGAACCGCACCCCAGTAATGATGCCAAAAGCCGGATTTTCATCATTCCAGACGTTCCGTAAGGATCCAGGATGCGGAAATGGCGGGCGTCCGAATTTTACGAGCCGGACCTCCCGCCGAAGATGCGCCTCTCAACTTTTGTCCACGAGGGCATTCCTTCCACCTCTCGTTTTCGGAGCTGGTTTTTATCTCATGCCGAGAGTTCAGATGCTGTCACAGATGGCGCTTGGAGAGGTTGAGGAAAGATGGCTACGCCCTTTTGCATAGCTCAACTTGGGCTGGGGGGCATCTTTGGCTGCTGTGGCGTCGAGACCTTGTGAAGGACGACCAGGTGGGGAATGGCACGGGACGGAGGGGAGACAGGGGGGTCAACGGCAGAGCGACTGCCTTTGGTATGCGCCCGAATTTAACCCCCCCTCTCTGGCCGGACATGATATCCGTGTCCGTGTCTGACAAACAATTCGCCGAAATGGGGATTTGGAGATTTTTGGGCAAAAGTGTGTGCTCCAACCCTTAATTGAATATACTGTAGTGGGACCTCCTTACGAAGAACTCGCTTAATCCGATGATGCCGTCATTAGAATATTTCCAATGTCGTCATCGTCAGAATTTTAATGAATATCGTCATCATCGTAATTTAATAAATGACGGAATTATCCGAATATCAATGGACACCCAAAAGTCCAAAACTTTCCCCTGAAGTCTGGGATAGACGTCAAAAAACCAACCATTAACCACGGGGAATTCCCCGATAAAAGTTACAGCACCTTCCCCGTTCATACATGTCACGTATTATCGGAAGTCGAACAAAACGTGACTTCAATGATAAGAACTACTGTAGAGTTTCATCTAACTAATTTTAACATCCCTGGAGATTCTTCTTAACGAAGTTGGACAGATTTCGAGAATTGACTCGAAAGATTTTGGGCTATTAATGATCATCATTACTATGAACTTTATGCGCGCGCAGGCATCTTCTGGGGTGACGAGGGGGAGGATCCAGGCTTCCTTAAACAAATTGGGAATTTTTTGTGTATGTCGTGGGTGAGGGCAATGGCCTCCAGAGAGATGCGAGCGGATAAAGCACGGTGCGGGTCAAAGGTCAAGCACCGTACGAGTTAAGTTTATGCAAGGTCGAATGACTCGCGCAATATGCAGTCCTACCTCGTTAAGACGAACCTCGAGGGACTTCAACATCTGTTCGTTTAAACCGTAGTTCGTAATATTGGAAGTCGGACTCAACGTGACGTCAACGACAAAAACTAGCTTCATCGTAGTTTGAATGAGATCCTACCCCACGTGTAGGAATGAGGAAAGTGCCACAACTTTCATCGGGGGACTTCCCCAGTTGGTTTTTTTTTCTTTCATACTGCATTGTCTAAAGTTCGTTTCAACGAAACGTAGCACGAATGCTCGGGAACTCGAAAATTGATTCGTTTTAGCCCGAACATTTTTTAATTTAGAATTCGGAATTCGTCTTAAACGAAGAAATTGACATTATTCGTCCTTACCCTAGACTCGGTAGGAGAGGGACAGAAAATGAGTTTCGTACTATCAGACATTCGTATAAAGCGAGTTCTTCTTAATGAGGTTCCACTAAAGCGTTGATTATCTAAGAAATACGAATTATTTTGCAATGAGTGCAATTTCGGAAGTGAATACTGCATGTTCGTTGGTAAAGAATATGAGGATTTATAGGACGAATTCCGAATTCGGATATAGCGAATGTTCGGTTAAAACGAATGAGCGTTCCCGTGCATTCGTGCTATGTTGCTTTAAAACCATAAAAGAAAAATGGTTTATGTAACATACAGTACATGTACGTCATATACGTTATATTGCACGTTCATTAATACTGTCATGACCTTCTGAGAGCGACATTAAGAATGATCGTGTAGGGGGAACAAATGTGGAATGATGGCCTGTAATGATGTAAATGCAGCTTTTGGCATCATGAATGGGGCGTGGTTGCGTATACTGCCATTTATAATGATTATAC
This sequence comes from Megaphyllum sjaelandicum, assembly GCA_034698745.1. Lineage (NCBI taxonomy): Eukaryota > Metazoa > Arthropoda > Diplopoda > Julida > Julidae > Megaphyllum > Megaphyllum sjaelandicum. The sequence continues at coordinate 9,251 of JAQGBX010000897.1, forward strand.
AGATCGCGCGCATTATTAATCCTATCATTCATATTGACCATGCAGGTTTCTCCCATAGGCATGATGACAAAATGTCGTCATTACTGTACGGAGAACCGCGTTTCTGAGCAAAAATAATGTCATATCGAATGATCGTGAAAATTTGAAATGTATATTAAGGCCGGGCGCTCATCGAGATGACACGTAACACGATATGACGCGTGATTTGTTAGTAACATGTCGAAACCAATGCAAACATATGGGTCAGCGCACACAAAAATGATGTGTCTTTAGGGGGCGCTGACCCATATGTTTAAATTGGCTGCGACGCGACGCGTTGAGGGCCCTGCCTAAGATTGAAATGTATATGATCGTTACATTTTCGGAGGTAATGTCATTATAAGTGATGGGAAAGTGCAGCTTCCTGACTACGTGGAAGTGATAGAGGAGGAAATCCGCAGAATTACAAAATAGGCTTAGTCATTTATGGATGTCCCTTTTTGGGAAGTGAACTATGTCAAGGTTATTTGTGTCGAGGAAATTAGGAAGGTCATCTACAGTTTTTAGAGATAAATGTTGCGACATTTGCATGAAAGCACCGGAAAACTCGGAAAAATCTCAAACACCGGATCCTGAAAAGTTTAGCCAATGCCAAAAGTAGGTTATTTAACACCGTCTTTACAATGTTGCCAAAGTTTATTTTTGGAATTTTGTTTGAAAACTTCGCCCACCAGAATTCGGGAGTGTATTATGTAAATTAACTGGGGCTAAAATATGTGGATACCAAGAGACAAAGGGGCCCACCCACAGCTATTAGGACATAATTAGAAAGGGGGCCCAGTGGACAAGATGAGCCTTTAGCCTTTGTTTTGTCATTACTACTGAAGTTCAACGAATTTAAAAATCATTTAACGTAAGTCAGGGAGGAATGATTAATTTTTAAAATGTCAGGGAAATTCAATGTATACATTTGCTTCCACGTGGTTATTCAGTGAAAATTTATCAATTGACCAAATGGCAAAATGCTTAATTTTCATCCTTATCCAATAAGAATTTGGCAAATTTCCATCCTCTTCCAAAGAGAGAGTTGTATAATTTTCAATATTTTCCGCGGGCAACGTTGCAAAACTTTTTTTCCAATGAAAAATTTGAAAAATTGTTAACATTTTACACCGACAAACTCGCTACATTTTCAACCTCTACGTCGTAAAATTTTCATCCTTTTCCAAAAAGAAATTTTCAAAATTTTCTACGTTTTCCGAGGAAAAATTTGCTAAATTCTCATCCTTTTCCGAGCATACTGTACAAATTTTCAAATTTTTCTACGTTTTCCGAATACACATTAGTAAAATTTTCAACATGTTTTCACTCTAATTTTGTCAATTTTTTTTACAATTTTTCTTCGGTAACTTAAAATTTTTTGTTCAAAATTGTCGTTAATAAATTTTGCAAAATATTGAATATTATCCCGCGTCGATTTTGCAAAATCGAGGTTAACATCGGCATGCGTGAATTTTGACGTTGTCATAGGTCAGGGAAATTTGTTTAAAAACCTGAGCAAGTTAGAGAAGTTAAAAGAAAACATTTCAAATTTGTTCCATTTTTATTTTTTCAGGAGACTTCGCTGTATGCGAAAATGAAGGGGAAAAGATCGTTCTTCCGATGATCGCCGACGATCCTTGCATTACGTGCTTCTGCAAAGTAAGTCACTTCATTTTTTGGCCCCCCTCCCCTTACAAATGGGGTATAAATTTTGGCAGCTCCACAAGTCGACACGACGCCGAGTGAGCTGGTTCATGACCGAACATCTTAGGCAACTTTCTGACATCACTCGACTTTTGGCACCTCTAGCTCCCCCGAGCAGGGGTAATGCCCAAAAGTGAGGCGTGACATCAGCGTGTCCGCTCCGCGACGGTCGACTGCCCGATTTCGCTACTGGCCTACAGACAAAATTTCGATTTTGTCGTCAGCTCCGAAGGAATTTTCGCTCATGACAAGAATGAAAATACGGAGACTTGGCTCGACGACGAAGGTGACCCCCGTGCCCTCCACGGCGTGTTATTTACGAGGTGTGCCCATCCGCTTCTACCCGTGGACAGCAAAAAATAGATTCAATTTAAATTCCTCCAGGAATTCCTCGGGGGAAGGTTAGATCTTAATTTTTAAAAAAATTCCTCCGAGTTGTTGTATATTGTGGCTGCCACCGAAGTTTAAACTTAAAAAAACACGTCCCACGCGTGCTGCGACTGTCAGCAAACCTAATGGTGACGATGATGTCAGTGCGAATATTTGGGCTCTCCGATTGAGATACGACCACGCCAGAGTGGAATTTAAAGATCCGGTAAACTCGACGAAATGGAAAGTTAAGTGTTCATTAGGTTTCCGCAAAGCTGTATGGATATTATTGAAATTTATCGGAAAAAGTCTTCCACCGTTCCCGAACGTACAGTGTATTTCCAAATTAAAAGACATGTTTCAAAAATTACTCGTGTTTAAAATTGTTGCGCAAAGATGGAGTCCGAGGAGATAGTGGCTCAGCAGCGTTTTTTTTAACTTTTGAAGGCATTTCAGGAGCAGAAATGGGTGACACGTTTAATTAAAGTCCGAGTAACGTCCGAACGTTTGGTCTGGGAGTGGATTGGTCAGTTCGGCAATGGACGTTCAAATTGCGAATGATGGGGAGAGAAGTGGACGTTGGGTGGCTCGAACAAATGGTTCGTATTAATTAAACGATTTTTTGATCTGGGCATGTACTCTATGCCACAACGATGCCAAAAGTACATCTCCCAAAATGGAAATTTTAAGAATTATTGTTTAGGTTTACGTGTATTTCTCTACCGAATTTCATTAAAATGTTGTACATTTTTTAAAGAAATATTGCGGAAACTTAATGAACACTCCTCGTACATGCTTTTAGATTGACGAAATACAGCTCGTTGACAATATATAGCCTGCTGTTAAAACTGAAATGTGCGAAAAATCCATTTTTAAAAATAGTATTTAAATATCAAGACACGGAGTACTGTCGAAATTCGTTAAGGCGAATGTTGAGGGACGTCTAAAATTTGTTGGTTTGGACCTTAATTCGTAATATCGAAAGTCAAAACAAAACGTTACAAATAAAACTCGTTGAGAAATTACTGATGAGAATGGTGAGAAATATGCCTTTTGTTTTTCGATAGTAGTTCGTACTATCAGAAATTCGTACAAAGCGAGTTCTTCTTAACGAGTTGCGATCTATTTTTCCAATTCCATTTTTTGGGCAAGTATGGTGGCTGGCAGTTTGTCAAACGCCTCATTTTATCGTTATTATTACTTAAAAACTTCAATCTAGCCAGTTTTAAATTTAGACTTTAATACGTCTTATAATCTTAACTCCGCCATTTTTTTATTTTAGCAAATTCAGTTTTTTTGGGTTTTTTTTATCGCCCATATCTGTGCCAAAAGTTAAGCACGTGTGCATAATATTTCCTGACCTCGCTTCCTATGTAAATATCCGAGCTGTCATTAACTCGATTGTTATGACAGCCTCCAGTACACAATGATAATTTTGTTAAGTGCCGAGCCAATAAAATTCACGAAGCACAGACTTGAATTTTTTAAAAAAAATGCGAGCCTGATTTCGACATCGTTGGCGCCCTCTGTCATTTTTAAATTAGTCTTGTCTCCGAAAAAAAACATGAAAGCTATACGAAGCATTCATTCGTGACGTCTTTTGGGAGACCTGTCCTATTATTTTTAGACCAAATCCAATTGACGTGAGGATAATGCGTTTTATGACGTCATGATAGTTTACGAAAAATAATTGGACGATTGAAAATGTGTGGAAATTAAGCTAGGAAAGTTGAACAAATCTGGAAAAGTCGGGGAAGTTGAAAATCAGATCAGTGAAGGGCTAAAATTAATGACTAAAATTGATGACTCGAATTTTCGACAGTTTGGCACATTTATGACAATTATTTGAATTTTTCGACAGTTATGCGAAGTTTCGACTTTTTGGCGAATTTTCGACAATTTTGCGAACTTCTCGACAATTTTGCTAAAATTTAGACGATATGTTGCAAATTTCTGAAAGATGGAAAGATTTTTCGACAGTTTTGCTAATAATAATCAATCTGCATGGTTTGCTAATTTCTGAAAGATGGAAAGATTTTTCGACAGTTTTGCTAATAATAATCAATCTGCATGGTTTGCTAATTTTCGACAATTTTGCAAATTTCCGACGGTTAGGAAGATTTTTTTCGATGGCTTAGTTATGTTTCGACATATGCCAAATTGATAAAAATTTCTGAAATTTTGGAAATGAAATCGTAGAATTGTCTAAAATTACCAAAATTGATGAACGTGGCGAATGTTTGCAAATTTTTCTCGGGAAAACTTGGAAATTTTTATAAGTTTGTTCTCGAGTGTTGTAGCCTGTTGTAGCCTGGGTCGGCTATCTTTGATTGTGGTTTTCATGGTTTTCCACAATTTCTCCAGGCGAATGCTGAGATAGTTCCTATATTAAATCGTCCATGACCGTCTTCCTGTCCTAATCCCTTCCCACCCTCCTCATTAAAATCCCAAATACGGGAAAATTAAATTGTAATTTTGGGATCAATCATGACCAGACTAATTAGTCTGATTTAAATTGAATGATGATCCCCTCTGCCACATGGTACTATGTACTGACTGCAGAGTAAAGAATAGAATAGAATAGAATAGCCTACTCTGGAAAAGGTTGAAAATTTCGCCAATTTGTCCTCAGAAACTGTTCGGAAACTATTAAAAATGTTACAAATCTCTACTCGAAAAATGTCGCAAATGTTGAAGATTTGTTCTCGGGAAAAACGTGGCGAATGTTTGCAAATTTTGATTTTGCAAAAGTTATCGAATGGACCCTGAGTTTTTTAGTTCTGACTTTTCCAGGTTTTCCAGGACTGGGGGTACCCCGTGTTCTGACTTTTGCAGTTTATAATATCACCTATACGCGATATTACGCTCAATTTCCCTTTTACTTTTGCAACTGATTTTATTTGGCCTTTTTTATCGTCCGAGTTGGTCATACCCCCCTCGCTCCCCCTGTCCACATTGTGTCCGTGACTCAACCTATTACACCCTAACCCCTACGTGATGACGTCCTTTTTGAATGGCCCCTTATTCGGACGAACGAAAATGAGTTGAAAAAAGTATTTTTCGAATATTAATGCGAGAATAGGTGCTTGGTGCTTGGGTGCGAGTGCATCTATTTTAAAACCAAAAAGCAGAACCCTGGATTTCACGGTGATTATAAAGTATAGTGATGTTTTCCAGAGTGGAATTGTGAAAGCGTAGATAGATTAGTGTAAATAGTCTGGTGGAAAGTTGAAAATAGCACTCGCTATTTTATTTCAACTCACGTTGTTTCGATGCTGGTGCCACAACCTTGCTCCCTAAGATACGTCCCGAATCGGAATAAACCCCATTTAAAAACTGGAAATAAAAAAATTATTTAGGATGTGGTTTACATAATCGTCTACTTTAAATCGTGCGGATAATGACAGCTGTAGCCTAGCATTTCCAGACAGCTGGGCCCTATACACCGGTAGGGAAACGGCGAGGGGACTGGGGGCGCCGAGAGTAGGGGCGCCAAAAATTGAAAGAATATTGTATTTTCGATGTAAATTTACCCAATTGTTTGCGACGTTACGTGGTCATTGGTCAGTGGAAATAGTGGCGAGTGTTGTCGCGCATCTGCGAATTTTATTTCACGAATCTACGAATTTTGTTCTACAAATTTACTAATTTTATGAACTAATTATACGAGTTTAATTCCGCCAATTTTATTTCACATCTATGCGAATTTTATTTCAAGAATTGTGCGAATTTAATTTTAACAATATGCAAGTATTTTCCAAAAACTTGGGAATGTTTTCTGAAGTTAGCACAATTTTCCAAACAATCTGGAATATGCATATCTTCGAATTTTATTTCAAGAATTGTGTGAATTTAATTTTAAAAAAAGCAAACATTTCCCCTAAATTGGACATTTTTCCTAAAGTTTGTACGATTTTCCAAACAATCCAAGATGTATACATAATCTTCGAAATTTTTCACGCATCTGCGAATTTTATTTAAAAAATGTGCGACGTTAATTCCACAAATATGCGAGTTTTATTTCATAAATTTGCGAATTTTATTTCACAAGTTTGCGAAAATATTCTTCACAAATTTGCAAAATTTTCCAAATATTTTCAACAAATTTGCAGGATTTACCAAACAACCTAATATGTATTTGTTTTAAAAAGTTGGGAATTTTTGAAATATTGAGAAGTTGGGAGAGGGGGTTGCAGGCCTACATTAATATAGACTTACCACCCGGGCTTCCCCCCAAAAGGCACGTTACGACCCTAGTCAACCCTTTTAAAACAGACCATTCATTTCGTAGTAATTTTCTAAGAAACTTATTTCCGACTTAAAAATCAAAATCCGAGCGGCTTAAATCAACGTCAGTCAGTTTTAACAGTTGCTAGCATCAAGCGGCGCTCAGTAGTAAATAAATGTCTTATGAAAACAACTTTCTTTACTACGAGTAGTTTATGACTCCGCAGTCCGATATATAAGTCAGCCAATGAAAAATGCATTTACGAATGGCAAATTACCTGAGTTCCCCATTGTTTAGAACAGCTTCCCCACGATGCCGCTTATGGAAATGATGCTAATAAATGTTTGAACGAGTATTAAATTCGTATCATTTGTTTAGAAAAACAACGAAACAAAGGTAGGGATCCTAGGATGAGGTATCGTGACCTTCAAATTTCAAACGTAAAATGGGACGGAAAACCTTCGAACGTCAAGTTTTCTAATAAACTTTCGATGTAGTCCCATTAAAAGCGAAATATATCGATGTTTTTATGCGAGTAGCTCGTTGCAACGACTTAACTCCGAAATATCATTTATGTTTTTGACAACATTTTACGAAGTGCATTTACGATATGTAGTTTAGTGAGTTGCTCGACTCGCCTCTACGGCGATGTATACTGATCTCGGATAATTGACTTTTTTTTTAACTTTTTTTTTTTCGTGGAAGAAATAAACTTCAGAATTGGGTTTTGCTTCGGCTGTATTTGTTATAGTATTCTTATAAAATTGAAACTCGTTAAGACGAATCGAATAAAATGTCGAAATAAGTTAGTTTAAACCGGAATTTGCATAGACATGGAAAATCGGAAATACATGGAAAACTCAGGGAACTTGAAAATGCCTGGAAAAGTTAAGAAAGAATGACTTGTTTAAAAAAGTCAGGGAAATACAACGTATCTGTTAGCTCAGGACCAATTTGAAATTTTTAAAAAAAAATTCCCGGTGCAAATTTGCAGAATTTTCGACAATTACGGACGACAAATTTGCTAACTTTTCAACAGTTCGCTAGGACAAATTAATTTAATTATTTAAAAATATTCCGAGAACATGTTTTCATAATTTTCAATGGTTTCCGCGAGGACGAATTTGTAAAATGTTAAACAGTTTCCGTTTACAAATTTGCGAAATTTTGAACATTTTCCGAGGACTAATTTAAAAAATTGTCAACGTTTTTAAAGTACACAATTTTCGAAATTTCCTCTTGCTAATTTTGTATAATTTTCAACATTTTCCTATGTTAATTTGTAATTTTTTTTCTAAATATATTGAATCCTTTTGTCGATTTTTAAAAACCCTGGATAACATTGGCAAATGTCAATTTTGACGTTGTCATTGGTCAGGGAAATTCGTTTTAAATACCTGGAAAAGTCAGGAAAGTTGAATATGAAATTTATAGGGTAACCATGTAAACCGTAGTTCGTATTACCAGAAGTAAGACAAAGCGTGACTGCAACAAATAAGATCTAAAATTTCATCGAAGTTTGGATGAAATCCTACCCCTGGTACATGATTGGGAAGGCGCTGCAATTCGATTTTTTTTAAATTCCCTATTATAACGTGCATTTTTTTTAACATGGTTTCAAGTTCGTTTTAACTGAAATTCATTCGTTTTAGCTGAAAACTTGCAATATCTGAATTCAAGAATTAAGGAATACCTTGTATCGAAGAAATTGCCGATTAGTCGGTTGGCGATTATTCGCTGAATTTCCGGCAGCTAGCTGTTACTTCGATTTTCAAACATTGTTGTAACCTCGAACTGCAGCCATTTCCGGAATTCTCAAAATCCTCATCCTGTTTTGCAAGGTTTTTGTTTTTCACGGAAATTTACGGCTACGGCTGTCTTTGACCAATTAAGACGCTCGACGTCTTTGGTATTTAATACAAAATAAACTGTAAGTAGTAAATATTATTAATGCAGGGTTTTCCCAGACCTGGAAAACCTGGAAAAATAAGGAAACTTGAAAATATCTGGTAAAGTCAGGAAGAAGCCAGGGAAGAAGGATCTTTTTGAAAATGTCAGGGAAATTCAACGTAATAAGGGCCCATTTGGAAACATTTTTACATTTTCCCAGTTCAAATTTGCAACAGTTGTTGAGAACAAGTTTGCCAAATTTTCCACGTTTTTCGAAGACAAAATTGCCAAATTTTCCACTTTTTTCGAGGACAAAATAACAAAATTTTAAAAGGGTTTTTCGAGGACAAAATGGCAAAATTCTACACGTTTTCCAAGTACAAATTTGCTAAACTTTGGACATTATCAAATTATCAATTTTTCAAAATTTATTCATGCAAATTGGTTTTTTATTTTTTTTTAAAAAAATTTTCTATTTAAATTTTCAAAATTTTATCAGTAAATTTTGAAAAATATTTTACTGGTTTGGTTTTTGAAAATATGTCGATTTTTGATATTTTTTCTTTTTAAAACCTGGAAAAGTCTGGGAAGTTGAAAATGAAATTTCTGGAGGAACCCTGTAATGGCATATTTAATCGCTGATTGAATTATTGATTTAATTTCGCTTCACCGTCTAAATTCCTTAGATAAATAAGCACGTACTTTAGTTTAAATTTCGAAAAATTGTCTCGAGGGTTCTCCAGGAACGTCAACGCGTGTTCGTTTAAGCCGAACTTCGTAATATCAGAGGTCAGACGAGACATGACTTCAACGATAAGAACTCAAGTTTCATCGAATTAAGTTTGGATGAAATCCTGTATACAAATAAGAAGGTGCTGTAACTTTTATCGGAGAATTCCCCGTTATAACGATAATGTCCCAAGTTCGTTTTAACGAAACGTATCGCGAATGCTCGGGAACTCGAAAATTTATTCGTTTTAGCCAAAAAATGTTTAAAATCCGAACTCGGAATTCGTCTTAAAAGAAGAAATTGACACCGTACCCATGCATGTCCTATAGGACGGAGCCTGACAGCGTGCGTGTTTTGCGTGGCGCTTTTAAATGTCACCCTCGAAATTTGGCCTATTTTTAGCGCCATTTATTCAGCTTTGTTGACGTTTATCGAAGTTAGACTTAGTTTCTTTTCCATCTTTTTTTTTGTAGGGTCATCATATCGTTTGCGAAAAAGAGAGTTGTCACTCCAACCAAGGATGTTACATGGTCTTAGCCGACCAAAAAAAAAGCTGCTGCAGCATCTGCAAAGGTAAAACCTGGGTTCTTTTTGGGGCAGTTTTCTCATACGGGACGTCCCGTTTCCGATGTTGATTTCTGTTCGTTTTTTAACCGTTTTTATAACAATGAAATGGGACATTTGTTGTAATTATCATACTAAGATAGCAGGGCGACTTTATGGAAGACCCTTGTTTAAGGGGGTGCTCCAATCGAAAAACATTGTGCAATTTTGCAAACTAATCATTCCCGTAACATAGCTTCCGCGCAATACATTGTTGCGTTGCGTGTTTGCCCCTTGTCTTAAAATCCGGGGTTGGGATAGGCGTTTTCCATTTATCTTTTCATTTACATTCTAATTGAGGAAACCACAACATTAGTCCGTTTATATATATAGCTCGGCCAGCTATTTTATGTTGTTTTTGTTTTTTTGTGTTTGAAGGTTGTATCTACAATAACACTTCTTACGACAGTGGGAGTCGGTGGACTAACCCTGAAGATCCTTGCCAAACATACCACTGTCAGGTACATGGATTTACGCTCTAATTACTTTCATTTTAATACCGCATTGAAAAGAAAAGAAAAAAATTATCTTAGCGTTGAAATTCTTCTCACGGAAATGCGTCCAATAACGCTAAACATTCGTTACGCAATAAATTTAAAAGGGCGTAATGCGAAATGTTTTAATGACTTATATTGGGTAATATGCTTTTACAATTTTAAAAATGTTTTCATTGCTATAATTTACCGCCATTCGTGGTTTATTTGAAATATTGCTATTAAGATTTTGAGAATGTTTTCTTATGTCATTAATTTGTAAAATGAATATGATGTTTTCGTATACTTTTTATGCATAGTTGTAGAATATACAAAAACAATGTTTTCAAACAATATAAAAAATATAACATTCATAAGGCAAAAACTAGGCATTATATATTTTATAAGAAATTGATGTTTTTTGTACAAAAGCTGTACAAAAAATATTTATGTAAAATGAATATAATGTTTTCTATACTTTTTATATAGTTGTATACTATACAAAAGTAATATATTTTCAAAATTTATAAAAGTCATAAGGCAAAATGAGGTCTTCATATTTTATATGAAATTTATTTATTTTTTATACTGTACGTGTACATTTATATACACGTAAGGGGTTACAATTTAACTCACAAACATGTTGCGTAGCCAACATATTCGGACAACATTCTTTGAAATAATTTTGTCTAATAAAGTTTGAATTATTTTTAACCATAATTTTGAAATTTTTCACCCGTTCTAGGCTAGTGTCGTCACGGTATCCCAACAGCAATGTTACACTCCTTGTAAAAATCCACAACCGCCCCCTGCTGGCCATTGCTGTCCATCTTGTAAAGGTAATGTGCAAATATAATACCATTTATTAATTTTAACCGTGGCTTTTCGATAAATTTAATATCAGTCATCATGATTATGAACATATTTAAGTTGTCGAGGATTTGTAACCAGAACTTATGAACTTATGAAAAGCTCATTCAACTTTAGCACTCGAAACAACAGGCTGTTTTGTTTTTTAGGTAATATTACTTCTATGTTAATATTTATAATGTTTTATGAGTGAATTTTGACTTTATTTGATGCGCTAGCCGGCTTCATAAAACAACAGTTTCACTCAAACGAAGGAATTAATAGTAGGGTAAATTTTAAATCCATTTATGGGAAGAAATGAAAAATACGCAGAAATTGGTATAAAGAATTCCAACTGATGAAATTTTCTGTCGCCGAATACTTTTATGTTAATTCTTTACAAAACTTATAAAAAGCTTATGAAACTTTCGAGAAGATCAACGAAACCTCTAATAAAATTTGCCGAGAGCAACGTCTTCCAGGAAAATTCCGAGAGATTACCTATGGATTTAGAATATAAATGGAGCACCCATAAATAAACACGTTAATGTACACCTTGTTACGAGGGGTGTTCATTAAATTTTCGCAAATATTTTCAAGAAAAACGAAAACCGCCTGTATGGATTTTAATGAAATTTGGTAGAAAAACACACGGTTATTAAAGAAAATGCCCAATTTGTTCGGTGCATTTTTTTCCGATAAAATAATAATAATACTGTAGTATTATTGTCGTTGGTCAATTTTGCAGACTTTCCACGTTTTCAGCGATGAATTGTGCAATATTTTCCCAAGTTTCTGATGATAAATTTTGCAAAATTGCCACATTGTCATTGGTCAATTTTCAAAAAAATTTCCACGTTTTCGTAGAATAATTTTAGTCAATTTTTCACATTTTTATTGGTAATTTTTGCATAATTTTTCACATTTTCATTGATTATTTTTTGCAAAAGTTTTCACAATGTCATTGTTCAATTTGGAAAAATTTTCCAGATTTTCGTTGATTGTTTTTAAAAAATTTTCCACATTTTCATTGATTATTTTCCTAAAATTACCACATTTTCATTAGTCAATTTTGAAAAATGTTACGCGTTTTCAACGATAAATTTTGCAGTAAAAGTTTTCCACTTTATCAATGGTCAGTTTTTCAATTTTATCTGTTTGGTATTCTTGGGCATGTGAGTTCAAAAGTAAAATAATTTTTCAACGTTCATCATGAACTTTAAAAGAAATTTCTTTATGGAAATTCTACCTGAACTACGCTGTAATAATACACTACAATTTACACTAGCACAAATCCAGTATTCTGATGATATTTCGTAATTCAAACCTAGCCATTGAAGAAAGATGCAAATGAGTTTAACTGATTTATTACTAGTTCTCCGCAACGACCGCATCATTTATAAACCGAATTATTTTTAATTGCCGAATATTTATTTGACAAATTTTAATTACTTTCCCTCGATTTATCTCGGGCTCGGGCTTTTAATCACCGATTGTTATAACCAGAAAGTTTTGTAATTTTACAGTTCCGATTTATTTATCGATAGGGAAACCTTTTAATTTCGTCGTATTTTTTTTCCGAATGAGAAGGTGTTGTGGGGTGGGGTGGAGAAGGGGGGTGTTGAGTGGAGCACCTATGGCAGGTAGGGGTGGAGCCTTTTTTTGACACTCACTTTATTGCGCAACCTTAAGTTCTCACATAAAAGTACGAGACGGTTTTTCCGCGTTGTAAATTATGCCCCGAATGAAACAACTACTCCACACCTAAAAATCGTCAAATTTACACCTGGAAGCCATAAACTTATATACTCAGATTTACTCCAGATTAACTCACTCACTCGATGCCGCCTTGGCTTTTAGAAACCCAAAGAAAAGGCAGGAATTTAAGATACTTCGTACTAAGCAATGTCCACATCTTTATTCATTTGTACTAATGCGTAACGTCGATACACATTGTGCAGATTTCGTCATTATGTCGGCATCACGTGACCTTTTGTTTCGTTCTATTGCAGGGTTCCCTCAGACATGGATAACCTGCAAAAGTCAGGGAAGAATGACTTATAATTTTTAAAAAAAGTTAGGGAAAAGTCGGATAAGATTGACTGATAAGTATTCAACGTATTAACGTTGTCAAAAATCAAAATTATGCTTCTACGTGACTAGCTCAAGGCCCATTTGAAAACTTTTTTAATTTTTTTTTTAATTTGCAAGATTGGCAACAGTTTCCGAGAATAAATTTTCAAAATTTCCAACAGTTTCCGTAGGACAAATTTGAACAAATTTTAGAATTTACCGAGGACAGATTATCAAAATTTAAACTCGCAAAGTTTTCCAAAGATATTTCTACAAAAATGTTAACCTATTTCGATGATAAATTGTCCGTAGTTTTCGAGAAGATTTTTTTTTCCAATTTTCAACAGTTTCACGTTTTTCAAAGACAAACGTGCAAGGTCTTCCAAGGTTTTCTGATTTTTTCAAGATTTTCCACAGTTTTTGAGGACAAATTTGCGAAATTTTAAAACTTTTCGTATTGAATTGACAACATTGTGAAACTGTCAACTTTTTTTAGCACAGTTTGCTAAAATTTTTAACAGTTTTAGGAGGACAAATGTGCAATATTTTTAACAGACAGGGTACCCCCAGACCTGGAAAAGTCAAGGAACTTGAAAATGTCTGGAAAAGTCACGGAGAGGTCAAGGAAGAATGTCTTATTTTGAAAAAGTCATGTATAGTTGCATTCGAAAATTAATGCTTTTACGTGGCTAGTTCAAGGCCCGTTTTCTGAGTACAAATTTGCATAATTCTCCACACTTTCCGAATGCAAATTTTCAAAATTTTCCACGTTTGCCGAGTATAAATTTGCAACATTTTCTACGTTTTCCGAGTAAATAATTGTTTTTAAATTTTTAAAAATTGTCGTTAAACTAAATTCTGCAAGATATGTAAATTTTTGTCATTGTCATTGAAGAGTTTAGTAATTCCAAGTTCTCCCTTTTATGACATTTCATTAGCCAAGTACATGTACTGCTTTTGAGTGGACTAATGAAATGTCCTTAAAGGGGAAACTTGGAATTACTAAACTCTACAGTCATTGATCAGGGAATGTTTTAATGCAATAATTGCAATAATTTATGTATTAATTATTATGCAATGAGCAAAAATAATAAAATTGCTACGTAAAGAGGAATATCACAACTTTCAACAACAATAGGCGAACAATTTAAAAAAATATATATGCAGTATTTCGATTTTTGTATCCTATTACTGGCACGGCATAATTGTTAGGTTGAATTTTGGCGGTTAGGATCTGCAAGATAACCGAGCGTGCGAACACAAATTTAATAAAAAGCAGCCTTTGTGGTCAGTTTCGCGTGATTAATATATGGCGCAATTGCGAATCTGTTAATCTATAGTTTTTTATTTCCCAGAAGTGTTCATACGTGTGAAATGTTCCTGATCAGTCGAATACCTCGTGTTTACTTTTTTTTTTGGTTTAAGTAACCTCGCTCGTAAGTCCCAAGATTTCAATTTTAATGATTTATATTTAGCCTAATTATTATTCTGCGAGCAATTTATTCACGATAATTTTGACAAGCGAGGTATAACGTGAAATTTAAACATAATTTATTTGACATATTGTGCTATTATTTATCGAAGGGTTCCATCCTTCACGGTGCTCGGCGTTACCCAATTTAAAAAATTTATATTCGAGTGCCGAACTAGGCCTAGAAGAAAGGCTATTAAAAAAAGGTCAGGGATTTCTGCGAAAGATGACGCCAGATTTAAACAATTGAGTCTGGCGACCGAGTTTGCAACGAAGGCCATAGGGCAGATTTCTTCTCTCGATTTCCGCATGATTAAAATATAAAGGACAAGTATTTAAATAAGGAATGTTTCCTCCTTGCTCTCGCCCCTCACTTCAACTTGTACAGTACATTCTCGATCATCCGAAAATGAAGTTTCCCGGATAATCCGCGACTCCGCCGAGCAGCCTTTAAAGGGGATTGGAAAAAGTACCAGAATCATTTTCGTTTTACGGGGTACCTAGAAAACCTGGAAACGTCAGGGAAGAATGGCTTATTTTGAAAGTCAGGGAAATTCGACGTATTAATGTTGTCACGATCCAAAATTAATGCTACTACGTGGTTAACTCAGGGCCCATTTGAAAATTTTCCCAATACATATTTGCAAAATTTGCAACAGTTTCTGAGGACAAATTTGCCAAATGTTAAACGTTTTGCGAGTACAAATTTGCAAACGAATTTGCAGTAGTTTCTGAGGACAAATTTGCAAAATGTGCATGTTTCTAAGTACAAATTTGCGAAATGTAAAAATCCGAGTACAAATTTGAAAAATTTGTGACCTAATCAAAGCACAAATTTTCAACCTTTTCAGAGTACAAATTTTAAAATTTTCCGAGTAAAATTTCCGAATACAATGCTGTCACATTTAAAACAAAAATTCATGCTAATTGGTTTTTTTAATTTTTCTATGTTAATTTTTTAAAATGTTCCAAAAATGGCCCGTGTCGATTTATTTCACAGTCAAGGAAGTTGAAAATAAAATTTCTGGGGGAACCCTGTTTTAAGGAGGAATGTAACTTCCAGATTTATTTTTCTTTCACCTTAAAGTATGATTCGTCTAAACCTAAATGTAATTATATTATATTCTTTTTTTTTTTTTTCGAAATTTTTCGTTTTTTTATCCTTATGTTCAGGATACATCTGTCAAATATTGTTTATTTTAAGGTATTCAATGTTAATTTTTGTTGATGGTACAGTATGTGTAAGTGGACATGTTAATGCTAAAAATGACGATGAATTTCAAATTCAGAATTTAAATATACAATTTTGACATTCGCCCTTGTAATAAAAATGAAATAAAACCATTTTTCAAAATGTCAAAATCGAACTCACAAATTCAATGTCGTCGCGTTGGGTTCTGAATACTTAATGACAAGATGATTTATGTTTTAGAAAACACAAGGGCGAATCTTAAAATATTTATTTTAAAATAATTTAATCTTAAAATATCACGGTACACTCTAAAAATATCCCATCTTGTAATAAAACATTTCTGGCATCTTATTGTTGTCCCCACTTTGAAGTTGGGAAGATGGCAACTTCTTCAGTGCCAACTTGCTTAAACAAGATGTGAGATGGCAACTTGTTTATCAGCAACTTATCTGAAACAAGATGTCATGATGTCTTCTTTGCTAAAAGGCATCTCATTATGCAATGCAACTTTAATGTCATTATTTATTAAAAAAGTTAATCACATGTATAAAAATGCAATACACCTAGAATGCTACACCTAGAAATTGCCTTAATTATCAATAGGAATACTTACAGAAATGATGTTGATTTACAATGCACATGGTTATATAAAATTATTAAAAGCACTTAAAAGACAAAAAACCCACAGCAAATAGAACTAAGTAAAACGAGACTTACCTTATGTCCAATTCTTAAAGACAATCGTGTAATTGCAGGATCTGTGATACCGAATCTTGCATCAGAAATAAATAAATTAGAAATTATTACATCAATTTTACTTTGAAATATTTGTTTTATTGAAATACATAACAAGCATGGTGAATATTTGAATTACATTATAACTGCAAAATACAATCAAAATGTTGAATGATATGTAGCATGTTGATGCAAGCTGACTGGTGACAGTGGCAATGTTTTTCCCATATGCTTGTTTAAATTTATATTTTTAAACGTTGAAATTTAACTTATTTTTCCTCAATACAAACTTTTTTTAATGTAAATACACTGAGGGCTGAGTAAAACCTAGTTGGTTGATAAACTTCTATTTTACGGTACACCATTAGACAAGTCATCATTTACCTAAAAAACGAATGCAAGACAATTTGTTAGAATTTAATTTATATGTTACAATAAAAGTAATGGTCTAAATTTTATTTTATTTATCACAGTGTTAAACGAAGTTAATAATTGATAGGACAGAAATAGTAACTTAGTGATGCAATCATTTAATTACAATTGGATGGCAAAACGGCAATGTTTTTTGTTTCACAAAAGTATACTGGACATATTTATACATGCAAGTACAGTGTTGAGATTTCATTGACTTTACATTAGCATGAGGATATATAGAAATTACTTAAAAACACACTGCAAATATTTAAGGTGCTGTAACATATAATCAGCTTTCTCATTAAACTGCCTCCAATTTCATTATACCCTTTCACTATTAAAAAATGACATTGTCAGAATAATATCGTTAGTTCAAAGTACAAGAGTTAAATACATTAAACATATACAATTGTCCCCAGTTAAAATAAATAGTAATTACTTGATGCCACAAGTTTACATGTCAATTTTACATTGATTAACTACAATATTTTTTCACTATTTGAATATTTAAATAATATACTTACTGAAATCAATACATCCGAGTTGTTGGGATAATAAGAGTAGGTGTCCTAAATCTTAATGGATTAATTTCTGATATCCACAATGTCCAGGTTGAAGTCATTTTGGATGCAGGTACATTTCGGAATATATGCAGTATTCACAATAATGAATGGTCACTTATCCATTGCAGTAACCCCAATACAATCACTTGAAAACACAAGTTATGCTTCTCTTAAGGAAAGAGACTTATATTTACAGCATATGAAGCTTCTTAGAAATAACTATCCGTTTGCCCTGTCCAACTTTGTCTATTAGCACTAACTGCCACTTGAAATAGCAGGGTTTTTTTCCTGTTCAAAAATGGGGATTACCCTGTTGAACACTGCTTTTTACCCCCTGGCGAAATGGACTGGCCCATTCAAAATGATGGAAATTACATGATAAGGTCTGGTTTTAAGACCGTAAAATAAAACAACAGAAAGAATAAAAAATGCAGCCCTTGCACAGTGGGTCAAAATGCGAATCTAGCTGGTAAAAATTAATAACGTAAAATTCGTTGGCAATATAAGAAAAACTTTAAATGCATTTTGTTTAAATGATGTAAATGAGTTAAAATTACAAAAAAATACCAAATTTAACAAACAGGAAATGGGCTAGAGTCCTGGAAATGGACAAAACCTGCCTGCAAAGCATGAATGCATTGAGATGTGGCTGACATGTTGTGGCAGTTAAGCATGAATGCTATGAGATGCGGCCCACAATCTGGGGCAGTAAAATTTCACAGAATGCCTGAAAGGTACACTGCTAAATTGATTTCAGATTTTTAATATTTACGAGGCTTTATACTAAGAATATATCTGTTGAATGATGTAGCTTCAATTATATTCTATTCAGTATTGGAACATTGAAACCTAAAACACCAATAACATCGATCACTATTACACTTGCTCAAATACACAGTAAAATAGACCCAAGATTATTATTAAAAGAAAACCTGATGAAACATTCATTGGGAATCATCCCTGTTTTAAGCAAATTTTTGATGGATTTTAATCCTTTGAGGATTGTTCCCGTAATTCTAATACTTTGGAATCAATTCTCTGTATTTAGTTTTTGGGGAAAAATGCAAAATGCAAAGTGGTCTGAAGTGATGAATAATTTATTAAGTAAATCTGTATTTGAGTCAATTTTTGATGTTTTAATTGTAAACAATTCTCTATATTGCCTACTATCTTTATTTCTCGTCTCGTTCAAGAATTGTTCTCGGTGTCTCCCTGATTTTGCAAATCTTTGCGCTTATGTTTTGAGAAAAATGGCCAAATCTTGCTTTTATTTTCTTTAAAACACGATCTGGCATTGCTAAGTTTCCCACTTTCTCTAATATGTATGCAATTATTGTTTAATTTCATGTATTTTTTGTATTCTCAGGCCATATGTCAAACATTGACTTATGAGAAATTTGCAGAGTCATTCTGAAAAATAATTTAAAAAAAAATAATGCGCACTTTTGCGCAAAAAATATCTAGTAAGTCATATAGTGTATGAGTCTAGCTGCAATTAAAATTTAATATTATTATAGTTTAACACAGTATACTACAATTTCTAGTCTAATTTATTATGGTTTTTATTTTCAGATTTTGAATTTTTCATAGCTTGGTTTCAAGTGATCATATAAATATGATAGAGGAAATATTTTTAGACCAAATTAATAGGGTACTAACCTGAATGTTCTGGTTGTTTGCATAAACCATCAAGACAGATATTAAACAATCTAAACACAGCTTATCAGTCGATATAAGTAGCACGAATGATGGCAGCTTAATGTGCTATTTTTGGCAATAATTTAGTTTATCTGACTTTGAACCTATTTTCTGAATATGATGTGAAAAAAATTGTTTGAATTTTTACATTTTATTGTTGCACAACTATTGAAGAGTCTTTGTACAAAAATTCATTATGATCAGTCACCATAATTTTTTGGACTTTTTACCAGCTAGAATTGCATTTCGACCCACTGTGCGGCGGTGCGTGCAGTATACGGAGAGCTTTTTGTATACATTTTGTGCTGTCGGGGAAAATTTGCCGTGCACATTTCCAGAATATCGAGTGTGCGCTATATATGGAGTCAGAAAACATTACGAGAGAGGCATTTTGGCCGGGACCGTGACAACCGTGCAGTTTATCGGTGTCGTGCATTATATATGGGGTCAGATTAACGAGATTCGACTGTATTAAAAAAGGTACCTTATAACAAGGACCTTCTCATCAAAATTTTCAGCAATTAATCCCCATTCACATACGTGAGGGGGATTTCATCTAAACTTTGATAAAACTTGGATGAAAACTAGTTTAATTTGCTTGAATTATTGCAATCTTATCACTCCAAGTCTTCATTTTCAAGTCTTTCAGAAATTCCTGTTGAATTTCTCTAAATTTATTTAAAAATAAAATCACTTTTCCCTAACTGTTACAGTCTACCGGTATTTAATTTCCCGGACAATTTCAGGTTTCACAGGACTGTGGGAACCTTGACCATTCCTTAAAATGCTCATGCGCCTCAAACAAAATTATGTTATCAAATGTTTTTGGGATGTTTATGGAAGAACATTGATAATTTTTTTTGGCTTTTTAAAGTATTTGGATTTTTTTGGGTTATGTTTTCATTTTCAGAAGGCATCATGATTCATTATAGCGCCTGTAGGTGGCAGCACCATAGACATTAATCGAATATATTACAGAAATTAGGTGTTCAGATGATGTTTTGTGGATTTCATTTCGTCAGCCTCGTA